>PVKM010047165.1:0-11522 GCA_004027735.1 Carollia perspicillata
GAGACATACGAGGGAGACAAGGTGTGATGCGTGGCGGGAGCTGGCAGGCTCTCCCCAGATGTCAGCTTTGGGCCAGGCCCCTGCTGAGCTCGGGGGCCAGTGGGGACACACACCCGATTTGACCTCAGAGAAGTCTGGGCCGGCAGGCAGGTATCAGCCACGTCATGATTCAGGGCACAGCCTTTGGGGTCAGACAGACCTTACCATTCACCAGCTGGCTGCCTTTTGATAAACCTCAGCTGCAGGGTGGTGGGAGGGTTGGAGGTTGTGCCTGGCACAAAGTAAGTGCTCACCTGTTAATGATTATTAGCTTTCGTGCACTGAGGTCTTGGGGCAGGCCCTTGAAACACAAGGACAAACGAGACACAGTCGCAGTTTTGTTCATTTGCTCACTCACAATTCACCTGTGCTTCCAGCTCTGCTTAGTGTTGGGCATCATCATAATTCTCATTCTAGGTCATCTTTACTGAGCTCTTACCCTGTGCTTGGCACCGTTCCGAGTACTTATTTACATACCACAAATCACAGTGGTGTGAGCTATGTGCCACTACTGCCCTATGGCATCAGTGAGGGGGCCGAGGCGAGAGAGGTTAGGTGACCTGGTCCAGCGGGGAGGTGATGGTCATGGTCGCGTTGTGGGGTGCAGGGTCCTGGGCAGACTTCAGGGCAGCCTGCCCAAACGCGTTCCTCGAGTCGTTAAGGTCATTTGGTGGTACCTGGGGGACCGGGGTCTCGGTCCAGGAGTCGCCTGCTAGCTGAGGCCGGTGTTCAAGCAGATGTGCCCCCTCACTCAGGGTCCCAGGGAGGTCAGGGACAAACTCAGGAGGGGGAGTCCCGAGGCGGCCCCATGCTTGTTCCTTGGCTAGACCCAAGTGTCCCAGCCTCCTCCGAGGCCTGGCTGCCTTCTCGTCCTTTCTCCCGTCTCGGGTTCCTCCTCTCCTGGCCTGCCTGTCTGCCTCACTACTGTCCTGTCCTGCAGCTCCCACACTTCTCTCTCTGACTCCCTCTCCTGGCATTTCCCTCTCCCCACAGAGGGAGGCCTATTTTGCGCGGATGCGCCGGGCTCACCAGGTAGGCCCGTGATCGGAGTGTTGTGAAGTTGCTGTGACGTGGGCATGGTGTGTCCTTTGATGTCCTCAGCCCGTATGGTGCGATGCCCAGGGCCCCAGGCAGTATGGGTCTGCATGAAGCCAGGCAGTGCCCTGTGGCTGCACAGTCAGGTCACTGCTGTGCCCAAACCCCAAGACGCTAGGAGTTACAGCCAGGAGGGGTGTGTGCCTCATCTGCCGTGTGGTCTGCTTCTGGTGCCAACCGTCTGTGGCCAGAGGGGTGACTGAGGTGGCAGGGAAACGAACTCAACGCTAAAAGCCACATGACTATACCTGGCCCCCAGGTTACTGCAGCACTGCCTCCCAAACAGCCTCCATGCCCCGCTCTGTGTGCACGTGCCCCTCTAGCAGCCTGGAGTTGCTGTGTGCCAGCCTGCAGAGGGGAGCACCCATCTTTCTGCCTGGGTGGTGTGAGCCTCTCTGGCCATCACAGCCACGGGGAGAGGACACTCCCCATGGCTCCACTGCTGGGGCCCTGGGAGGTCTGAGCTGGCCTGTGCCCTCCACCCATCAGAACCGCACGTCCCTCTCAGAGGAGCAGTTGCGGGTAGCTGTGACTTCTGGGAGGATCCCAGGACCCCCAGAGGGCAGGGGCCAGGCACAGCGGCTACCACAGGTAACTCGGGGCCTGGTCTGAACTGTGTCAGGGGCCCCAGGAAGGAAGGCAGAGAGCGCAGTCCATCAGGAGCCTTGGGCGGATGCCCTGGCTTTCCTGGGCCACTTTCTCCACGCCAGGCCAGGCCCCAGCCTGGTGCCCAGTCCTCTCCAGGGTTGCCTTGGGAAACATTCCAGAGCCATGAATAGCTTGGTGTGGCACCATGGTACACATGGAGAGTGAGGCCCAAGGCGCGCCTCCCTCACACAAGCCCCTGGGTCTGCCCCTCTCTTGCCCGGGGCACCCTCTGTATGACCTTCTCCCCATACTCAGGGCCCACAGCCAAGGTGGCCCATCCCGAGAGAGCTGCACCAGGCTCATGAGGAGCAAGAGGGCGGTGGGTAGAGGGGAGCATCAGGCATCAGAACTTGTGAACAGATAGAACCGAAGCACAGCCTGGGGGAAGGCAAAGCCTCACGGCACCCTTTCTGTCCCTCTCTGCTCCTTTCCCCCATCCTCCCTCCCCTGGTCCCCCAGGTGGATGAGGCCCAGAGGAGGATGGATGCTGAGATCTGGCAGCTCCTTTCCAGCTTCGCTGCCCACCCCCACCCCGCACCCCCGGGGTTCTCACCCCATCCCCAACCGGCAGCTGCTCTGCGAGCAGTTCCACCCTCCTCCTCTGCCTCCTCCCCAGCTTCTCTGTCTTCTGTAGGCTCTCAGGTACGTGCCAGGGCACCCATCAAGGGGCCCCCACACCATGCTTCCTAGACATTGGGTGTTTCTGAACCAAGTTTATAAATTCCGCCATTTCTGCACACTACGTGGACTATTATATTTAGTTCAGATTTTCCTTTAAATCAATCATATACCAACTCAATTATGCTGGCTATGTTTTTTTAAATACACATTAAGACTGCCACTAAATTTTAAAGTGTTTTCAGTCATCTTGGGGTCCACCAGAGGCACTCACCTGACATGAGGTGACAGACCCAAACTGTACCCTGGGAGAGCAGCTGGGGTGTGCAGATCTAGTTGGGGAGCAAGTTATCCAAGAGCAGGCCGGGACCTGGGCTGTGGGGCAGGGGCTTCTGTTCCTCAGGGCTCGTGGCCCCGCGCCTGCTCCCGGAGCTCTCACCGCCTGTCCTTCTGTCCTAGTTCTCTCTGTCCTACGAAGGCTTCTCTCTGCTTCCTGAAAGCCTCTATTATTGGCAGCTGCCCCAGGCCTTCCTGGGGAACAAGGTAACAAGGAATTGGGAGGGCTAGAGGGGTGTCATGGAACCCTGAAATAGCAGAGGGCCCTTTGTCAAAGCCTTCCATGGTCAAGTGGGTAGACCGAGGCCCAGGGAGGGGAAGGGACTTGTCTGGGGTCCCACATTTGGGTCAAAGGAGGGCTGAGGTTGAACCCGGCTCAGCACTTGCTCCTCAGCGGCCACAGGCCCCTGGCAGAGGGGCTGTCTAGCCGGGGAAGCAGACGCCCCTTCTTTAGGTTCCCTGTACCCTGTATCCAGGTCACTGGGCTAGCTCATGGCACTACGTTCTTTCAGTCGAGAAGCATTCATCAAGTACTTACTGTGCACGGCACCGTGCACGGGCAGAAGGCCTGGCCTCCCAGAGCTGGCTCACTGTTGGTCTGGTGGTGGTGCGTGTTATCCTCAGCATCGTCATCCCTGTTTTTAACATTAGTGTCAGTATTGACATCACCTCCACCTTGTCTCAAGTGATCTCGAATCTAAGGAACACATATAATTTGCAATAAAGTACCTCGTAGAGAAGCAGACAAGACAGTCTGGTCCCAGGCAAATGAGGGTAGGGAAGCTCTGTGGAAGCCACGGGTGGAGACGGGCATGATGGGGATTTGGTAGCACCGAGGCTGTGTACTCACAGGCACTGTGCTGAGTAAACTATTTTACGTGGCCTGTGTTACTTAATCTTCCTACTATTCTTCCAGGTAGGTATTGTTACTGCCATTTCCACATGAGGAAAGTAGGGCTCAGAGAGGTTAAGTGATGTCCAAGGCTGTCCAGCCAGTGGAGCTGGATTTGAACCCTGGTCTCAGACTGCAGAGTCTGCTCCCTTAGCCACCCTGCTACACATGCCCGCAGCTTGGTACTGGGCATGGCAATGAACTGGCTGGCGTCTGATGCAAACAGAAAACCAGTTGTTTCATGACTGTCTGGTTATGGCCCTGTTCTTACCTCACCCTGAGCTTTTAGAGAACATCCTCGGGGCCCGTGTAGCCCAGGGCCTGGCATGTGGTCAACAGGTACTTAATAAGTGCTCCCAACTGAACGAGCACAAGGTGAACAGATGGGCTAGGCCTGGCGCCCTGTGGTATCGGTTTGAACATCTGCCCTGGTGGCAGAGGAGAGAAAGGAAAGTCTGGTGGGGCAGAGCCAAGGCCTTGGCTGCCCACCGGAGAGCCGTCTGCAGCCAATACAAGGGCCATGCCATGGTGAGCCATAGAAAACCTCGTCCGGCTGGCTCGTCTGCAACAAAGAATATATTGGCTCATGTAACTACAAAGTCCAAGGATGTCTGCTATCAGGCATGGCTGGATCTAGGGGTTCATTAGGACTTTATCTCAGTTGGCGTCTTTCTCTGGCTTCCAATATGACTAGTAAAGGAAATTTCTGTTTCAGTAGAAACAGCAGACTTGCCAGGTTCATGCGTCCACCCTGGATGGAGCAGAGAGGGGACATGGTAGAATGACAGATTGGCCAGGCCTGGCAAATGTCTCCATTCAAACCACATGGCCTGCATGTAGGAAATAGTTTCCTTTAAAGCAAAACAGGGCTGCTGTTGGCAAAAAGCAGGGAAATGGATTCTGATCAAACAAAACCCACTGCCCAGGAGGCAAGAACTCTGAGGGCCCACCCTCAGCCCCACCCCCATGGCTAAGAACTTTGAACCTTCTGCAGCCTCCCCTCGGTGGTCACTATCATCATTACCCTCATCTGCTTTCTGGGAAATTCCTTTCAATGGAAAGGAACTTGGAGCATGTTTGCTGTAATTGTCAGACACTGGGAAATGGGGAGCCCCTCCCAAAACAGAAAAGAGACTATTCAGGGCCACTGCCACCAGCCCCAAGGCTGTGAAGGAACTGAGCGACGTCCCATCTCCTGGGTGAGCACAGGCCATGCACAGTAACCGGCCTCTGCTTGGGTGGTGGGGAGGGGAGGGACAGCACAGGTGTAAAAATGCATTGAGAGGCTCTACCTCCTCGCCTGCAAGGTCACCCTCCCACCCCCACCCCAGAGGAGGGCAGAGTCGGGCTATGACTGCAGGACTGGCCTCTTTGCAGGTGGCAGCCTATGGTGGGAAGCTGCGATACACCCTGTCCTACACATCTGGGGCCCAGGGCAGCCCACTCTCTGACCCCGACGTCCAGATCACGGTGAGCACGTGGATTCCATGCCGGGCAGGTGGGAGGGGAAGTTTGGGGGCACCCTCAGTGTTTCTTCCGTCCTTGCAGTCCAGCCATCAGCTGGCCTGGCACAAGCGGGAGGTGTTAGGTCCATGCCCCCATCTCTGCTGGACACTATGCAGGCAGAAGCCCAGCTGCTGGGAGAAGGAGGCAGTGGGCATGTACCAGATTCCTCCGGGCACAAGAGCCTGGGAGACTGGAGAGAGGGGAGGCTATGTTACAGAGAGGCTGGAACCTGGTGGAGAACCCCAAGAGCTTGTCATTTCCCCTTCCAACCCCTCTGGTGTTTCCTCAGGGCAACAACATCATGCTGGTAGCCTCCCAGCCAGCGCTGCAAGGCCCCGAGAGGAAGCGCTACGAGATTGTTTTCCGAGAGGTAAGGGGTACTCAGCCACCCTGTTTCCAACCGATCCCTCCACCCTTGCCATGGAGCCTGGCTTTGATGCAGCACACAGAGTCCAGCACCCCTCACCCACACTTGCCATCATCCCCCAACCCAGGAATTCTGGCGCCGGCCTGACGGACAGCCAGCCACTCGAGAGCACCTCCTGATGGCGCTGGCTGACCTGGATGAGATCCTGGTCCGGGCCACATTCTCCTCGATGCCAGTGGCAGCCAGCATCAGCTCGGTCAGCCTGGAGGTCGCCCAGCCAGGGCCCTCGCAGGGACCCCGGGCCCTGGAGGTGGAGGAATGCCGCTGCCCCCCGGGCTATGTCGGCTTGTCTTGCCAGGTGAGCACGGCCAGCCCAACACCCGCTCTGGCACAGCCATTCGATGCAGAAGGGTCACCCCTGGAAAGGGGAGTGGGTGGGGTGGGGGTACTTCCTTAGGCCTGGAACAAGGCTATTTCCTGGGGCCCGGCATTTTCCTGGGAGGGCGGTGAGGGTGGGAATGATGCTGCCCGCTGGGAAGAATCCGAGAGCACCTGCAAGGCTGGCTGGAGACAGAACTGCAGGAGGACTAGGCCTGAGCCCATTGCTGACCACCCCAATCCTCAGGCACACAGCAGGCAACCAGTTAGCATTTGATGAGTGACTGGAGCTGCGGAGGCGGAATCACGGGGAGGGAGGGGCGGGGCTGCAGTGCCAGTGGGCGACTGGGAGATCCAGCGTGAGAACAGCCACCCACCCACCCACCCACTCAGGAACCCCGCAGTGGGAAGTTCACATTGCTGTACTTTTACTTCTGTGCACCTTTGCTGTGGCCACAGGAATTTTCAAATCCAACTATGTGAACTTCAGGTCCCTTGAAATGATAAAATTTAGCACATTTTGAAGAGGAACCCCCTGGGGAAGGCAGAAGCCCTGGTGCACATCTTGTGCAGTGAAGCAAAAACAGATTTATAAACATGCCTTTGAAATGGTCGGGGAGAGAGGGAGGGCCTGGAGAGATTTCAAAGGAAGGGCTGGCGAACAGGAATTCATTGTCTTCAGAGCCCCTGATTACTCACTTAGACTGGGTAAAGCATCCTTGGTTGTATGTGTGCAGCCTCTTTCACTCTATTTAGTGAACATGAAAATAGTTGTGCCCTGGCTGGCGTAGTTCTGTGGGTTGAGCTTGGGCTGTGAACCAAGGAGTTGCCGGTTCAATTCCCAGTCAGGGCACATGCCTGGGGTGCGGGCCAGGTCCCCAGTGGGGGCCGTGTGAGAGGCAACCACACATTGATGTTTCTCTCCCTTTCTTTCTCCCTCCCTTCCCTTGTCTCTAAATAAATAAAATCTTTTAAAAAAAGAAAAGAAAATTGTTGTAAAGAGCTTCAAGGGCTCATTCCAAATCTAGTCTCGTTTTTCCATGTAGAGGTTAAGGTTTTCAACAAAGACCCTGCCAGAAGAATTTTCAGGAACAAAGTCCTGGGGATACAGATGGGTTCTCCATTCAGGATGAGCTATTATTTTAGTAAATGTAAATGAATGGAGATGCCAGGATGGGGTCGGACAATATCCCAGCTTTGGATTGTTGAGAAAGTGGCGATGGGGACATGGAGGAGGGCTGCTGAGAGAGGACTGGGGGGGTGGAGGGCTGGGCCTGGGATTGCCCCTCCAACAGCCAGTGGGAGTCTGGATGGTGGGAGGGGTTGGAGGGTGTGGATTTCTGGCCCCTGGCCCCTGATGGGACCACACTTGTGGATGGAGACCCACCTTACTCTCTCTCCTCCCAGGACTGCGCCTCAGGCTACACACGCACTGGGAGCGGACTCTACCTCGGCCACTGTGAGCTGTGTGAATGCAATGGCCACTCGGACCTGTGCCACCCAGAGACTGGGGCCTGCTCGGTACGATGCAAGCAGGGCCAGGGCAGGGGTCAGCCTGGCTGGGCCTTGGCAGGCTACCAGGGCTGGCTGTGGGATAGGGAGGGGGTGGCTTAGTAAGGTAGCCTAGGTCCAAGGCCAAGGTCATGGCGCCAGGCCTGTGGGACAGAGCACCTAGAGCAGCCAGTCTGGTCACCCAGGGGCTATAGGCATGGTGGGTGGCCGGAACTGTCGAATAACATCTATCTTTATAAAGAAAACTTGGGTCTCTGCGAGTTTTCACTGCCCAAGTGGCACATGTTCTCCGTAGGAGTGAGACTGCAGAGATAACCCGAAAGGAAAGTGAAAGTCCCCCGTGACCCTGCCGTCTCGGTCGGCATCGGTGCGGAGTGGTTTCGCTCTTTTTCTGGGCAAATATTTATACGTATTAATATGCCTTTTGTTTTCCAAATAGACATAGGGTCATTGTGTTTAGCGTTCAACTGTTTTCACTTACAAGTTCATGACTATCTTTCCATATCATTAAGTACTTTTTTTCCCTGAACTGTTCACAGTGTGTATAGCCCTCCAGGGTATGCGGTCAAGGATTGGGTTGACAGAGCAAGAAACATGCTGTATAAAACCCTCACGTGTTTTTTATCATAAAACATCTATTTTAACCATAGCTCTCCCCCCACATACCCAGGTGTATACTTTTACTTTCCTATAATTCAGGGGTGTCATACCCATGTTCACTGGGGGCCACATCGGCCTTGCAGTTGCCTTCAAAGGGCCGAATGTAATGTCAGGACTATATAAGTGTAACTCACCTTAACTGGGGCCAAGGAGCTGGAGCTGGCGCTGCCGCCGGGTAGAAACAAGGTGCTGGGCCAGATGAAACAAGGTGGGGGGCCTTGTGTTTGCCACCTGTGCTATAACTCTATAGGTGTTCAGGTAGACAAATGTAAGAAATGCAATCAGCATCATCCTTTTTGACAGATATTTGGATGAGTGTTGCTTTTAATTTATCCAGTCCCCTGTTCATGGATGTTTAAGTTTATCCCCAGTGTTTTGCTTTTACAAGCACCCCTGAGATGATGAGCATTCTTTAAGAAACATTCACAGACGTGGACGTCCCAGATCAAAGCCTTGCAAAGCTGTAAGGCTTACCCAGGGTGAGTGGCTGACGTCCTTGTACCTCGTAGCAATGCCAGCACAACACCGCCGGGGAGTTCTGCGAGCTGTGTGCGCCTGGCTACTATGGAGATGCCACGGCCGGGACGCCCGAGGACTGCCAGCCCTGTGCCTGCCCGCTGACCAACCCCGAGAACATGTGGGTGCCTTTGCTCAAGGCCCAAGGAGGAATTCCCACTGGGGAGTGGAGGGTTTTCCCTGGCTTTTGGGGCAGAGTGAAGGGAGCAGGGCAGGGTGGGAACATCCCCTGGCCTGACCTTTGCCTCCGCTGTCCCAGGTTCTCCCGCACCTGTGAGAGCCTGGCAGCTGGTGGGTACCGCTGCACGGCCTGCGAACCTGGCTACACCGGCCAGTACTGTGAGCAGTAAGTTTGCAGATGGGGAGGGTGAAGGGAGGGGGCATACGGTAACCCCTAGGTGAGAGCCCTAGATGGTGTTGCTCAGAAGGTTCTCCGCCAGGATCATGTTGCTCCCTTTGATTCCCTGTTGCCCTTGGGACAATCCCAAGCTCCTCAGGTAGCCTTGTCACTCTTCAGTCTCACCCCACTTCAGCACCTAACTCTGCTGTAGTTGGACTTAACTTCTCGACTATTTGATGTTCAGGTTTTTGCATGTGCTGTTTCCTTTACATGGAGCATTCTTCAGCCTCCAACTGCCCCTTTCTGGCTAACCTCTGTTTAGCCTTCAAGGCTCACCTTCATCCATTCATTCAGCATGTTTTTATTGAGCATCTACTGAGCACCGTGGAGTGTGCAGAGGTGATGGAGATACAGTGGTGGACAAAACAGATTCAGTCCCAGCCCTGTGGAGTCTACCACCTGTAACAGAAGACAAGACAGCAAAAAAGCAGTCATACAAATACAGAGTTGCAGGCAGAGTTATGAGTTCTCTGAGGAGGACAGCCTGCTCCCAGGGAACATAACAGCTCAGAAGCCCCATTCTCTGGGAAGCCTCATTCTCAGGGCTGGATCTGTGCACTCACAGCCCCCCGTACACGTCCCTCACTCTGATTTTACATGGGTTTTGTGTTGGTTTCCCAACAGGTGAGTTCTGTAGAGCAGGGACTCCATGTTCACTGTTGTATTTCCATAACCCAGCATAATAGTTGCTTAATAAATATTTGTCAAATGAATGTTTTCCTGGAGAATAAAGGCTTTACCAGCCCTACTACCCAACCTGCTGACAGTCCCTTGCACTCCCCTTTAATGCCCCGTGTGGGGGCCTCTTCAGTGCCTGAAACCCCCAGAGCACCGAGCCTTCCCACCCCACACTGGGCAGACGGCTGAACTCCTGGCTCCCCAAGTCCACCATGAGGCCCTGGGTGCCCTGAAAGCTGACAGAGTTGGTCCTTGTTCCCCCCTACAGGTGTGCCCCAGGTTACGTGGGGAACCCCAATGTGCAGGGTGGTCGGTGCCTGCACCAGGGTAAGTGGAACCACGGGTGCAGGTCAGGGTGATGGGCAAGTCAGGGAGCCTGGGGAGTTTGAGAGGCACGAGGTCCGGAGGACAGGGCTCAGCGTGGGCAGGGCAGTCTTTGGAAAGGCAGAGACTCTGAGACACTGCCGAGTGTGGGGGGCCTCCCGCCTGAATTGGCTCTCCCATGCCCTTCTCCCCCTACCAGCAGACCAAGCCCCTCTGGTGGTCCAGGTGCAGCCGGCTCGGAGCATAGTACCCCAAGGTGGCCCACACTCCCTGCGGTGCCAAGTCAGTGGGAGCCCACCCCACTACTTCTACTGGTCTCGTGAGGACGGGCGGCCCTTGCCCAGTGGCACCCAACAGCGACATCAAGGTACCCATGGCCCCAGCCCCAGGAACCACCCGGGGGGAGGGGAGGCCCAGGGCTGGGTGGTGGGAGAGGGGTGAGTCTCCATGAACCACTCCCACCCACTCCCCACCAGGCTCCGAGCTGCACTTCCCCAGTGTTCAGCCCGCAGATGCCGGAGTCTACATCTGCACCTGTCGCAATCTCCATCATGCCAACACCAGCCGGGCAGAACTGCTGGTCACCGGTGAGTCCCTGCTTACCTTGTCCCCAAGGCCACCTGGGTTGGGCGGGGCTGCAGGCTGCCTACCAGGCTGCAGGAGCGTTCATCTACCAGAGGGGATGGTGGTTGCCTGGACGAGGCCTCCAGCCATGGAGACGGAGAGAGGTGATGGAGACAAGGATGGTTTTAGAGCAGAGATGTCAGGACTTGATTGTGGTCACTGAGGGAGGGAGAGAAGTCTAGGGTGATGCCCAGCCGTCAGGTCTCTACTAGCTGGGCAAGTGGGGTGCCATTTACGGAGGTGCGAGAGGCTCAGTAGGAGGCTGTCTTTATTCAGGCTCCCCGCAAAAGCAGAGTCCGAGACAAGGATTTGTGTGGACGTAGTTTATTGGGAGGTGAAATGAGAGAGGGCAGAGAAGTCATCCAGTAAAGGGTGTGCTACTGAGCAGGTTACCGCCACAAGCCATTGTTCAGTGCAGCCAAGGGGACTCTGGGAAACGCCCAAGTAAAACGTGCACCCCAGGGCCAAGGAAGCTGGGGTATGTACATGCCAGCTCCTGTCAGTCATCACTTGGGGCCCGTCCTAGGAGCGTCAGCTCCCCTGCATCCTGCTGCACCTCCTGGGCGGCACAGTGGTCTCTGGTGACCTGAGAGAGAGCCCTTGTGCAAAGAAGTACAGCAGCTGGGGTCAGGCCGGATGTCACTGGAGGGACAGGGTGAGGGAACTGGGCGGGGCACCAGCAGCAGCTGCTAGGAACAGATCGGAGGGAATCCCGAGGTGGAGCCTAAGTCGGTACATCAGGCAGGCTTTGGACATGGGAGTCTGCATCTCAGGAAGGAGGCCCTGGCCAGGGAAATGAATCTGAGGGCTGCTGGCACAGGGGTGGTGTTTAAAACCATGCGCCAGGGTGAAATCACCCAGGGAGAGTGTGGCTCGAGGACAGAGCCACAAGGAACCCCAACTTGGACAGGTCAAATTAAAGAGTCTTA
>PVKM010047166.1:0-11513 GCA_004027735.1 Carollia perspicillata
AAAAAAAATAAACAAGAACAACAAAACATAGTCTCCAGATGATGGTATCTTTCTCCAGAAAGGCTTTGCTATCTCTAAAACCAAAAAGGACAGCTGTCAGAGGGTCTAATCATCACAAGACAATTACAGATTGACTGGGTTGAGGCTATTAAGAAGTTTTGGTAAAAACTCAAAAAGCTTTGCTTGAGTCTGTTGTAGGGCATGGCTACCCCAGTGTTTTTAGTTGTAAACTTGGACCTTGATTTCCAAAATCTGAGGGAGATTTAGTATGCTCTTCAGAATTTACACTTAGCTCTTTCACTTCCTACTCTCCAAAGATTTTAATGTGGCAAATGTCTTCAAGGAAAGATCGCCTATCTGGCTGAGAGTCCTTAAGTCTCCACACTTTTTTATTTCAGCACAAATAAGTCAAAAGTTCTGCTGGTTTCTCTGTTTCTCAAGAATGGTTCTCTGCCATAGGTCAGGCCTGGATTTCCACCTCTAAATGTACCCATATTTAGTAAGTGCCCAGATGAAAAGGACCAGTAGATCAGTTCACCATTTCTTCTAGGGATTTCATACCTTGCTTACTTTGTTTTTGGACTTCCTCCCTTGGAGGAATCTTTGTTTCCTAAATATCATAAGACTATAAGATACTTCACTCTACTTTTGGAAAGCTTTCAACCTACCTCTTTACTCTCTGTGAAGCCTCAAAGTTCAGCAAATGTTTTAGGGAGAAAACTATCTATGCACCTGACTTCCTTCCAGTCCTACATTTTGTTAATCTATTTCTACATAACCATTAAAACCTTTATTTTCTCCACAAGTAGACTTCAGCCTGTGCCAAATTCTGATTTTTAGGCTGTGCCCAAAACTGTCAAATGCCCTTAGGGGAAAAATGTCTTCTGACTGTTAGCTTCTTCTCTGAAATTATAGTTAATCTTGTCCTTGATATACCCATAGCTTTCTGCTGCTTTTAAAATGATAAATTTTGAAATTTATCTACCTTTGCTCATTGTTTTCAACAGGAGCATTACCTTACCACACCATACTGCATCATAATTAGAAGTGAAAATCTACATAATCTCCCAACAGCCTTTGTTGCTTTCATTTATGGCCATACTGTAAGTTATTTGCCTCACAGAAGCCAAGGTAATCTTCTTAAATAGATCATAACACTCCTACTGTACTTATAATAAAATCCGAACTCTTTATTGAGTTTTGGTCAAGATGGAGGTGTAGGTAGAAATGCTTCATTTCCTTGCACAATCGAAAGAAGGATAACAACCAATTTAAAATCAATAAAAAAACCCAGAAGTGCCAGAAATCAAACTGCGTGGAATTCTGACAACCAAGGAGTTAAAGAAACATTCATCCAGACCAGTAGGAGGGGTGGAGACAGGCAGCTAGCTGAGCAGAAAGGATGCCGAGCAAGGCCATGGACCATGCTGGTGAGGCAGGGCTGGCTAATGGGGAAACTAAAGACTCAAAACCTCTAACTATAAAATACTGTGGGGGTTTCAATGGTGGGAGAAACTCCCAATCTCACAGGAGAATTCAGTTGGACAAACAAGCAAGCAAGGGGCATTGTTCCTTCTTGGACCCCACTGCCACAGACAGCACCACAACACAGCAAAGAGGGTTGCCCCACCCTGGTGAATACCTAAAGCTCTGTCCCCTCACAACATAATAGGTGTGCTAAGACAAAGAAATATGGCCCAAATGAAAAAACAGAGCAAAACTCCAGAAAAAGAGCTAAGCAACAAGGAGGTAGACAACCTTTCTAAAGCAGAGTTCAAAACACTGGTAATCAGGATGCTCATAGAAATGGTTGAGTATGGTTGCAAAATAGAGGAAAAAGTGAAGGCTATGCAAAGTGAAATAAAGGAAAATGCTCAGAAAACCAACAGTGACTTGAAGGAAACTGGGACTCAGATCAATGATTTGGAACAAAAGGAAGAAATAAACATTTAACTGCAACAGAATGAAGAAACAAGAATTCAAAAAAAAATAAGGAGAGGCTTAGGAACCTCCAAGACAACTTTGAAGGTTCCAACATCCAAATCATAGGGCTGCCAGAAGGAGAAGAGGAAGACCAAGAAATTGAAAACTTATTTGAAAAAATAATGAAGGAAAACTTCCCCAATCTGGCAAGGGAAACAGACTTCCAGGAAGTCCAGGAAGCCCAGAGAGTCCCAAAGAAGTTGGACCCAAAGAAGAACACACCAAGTCACATCATTGTTAAATTATCCAAGATTAAATATAAAGAGAGAATCCTAAAAGAAGCAAGAGGAAAAGAGAGAATTATCTACAAAGGAGTTCCAATCAGACTGTCAGCTGATTTCTCAAAAGAAACCTTGAAGGCAAGAAGGGGCTGAAAAGAAGTATTTCAAGTCATGAAAAGCAAGGACTTACCTCCAAGATTACTTTATCCAGCAAAGCTTTCATTGGGAATGGAAGGGCAGATAAAGTGCTTCCCAGATAGGGTCAAGTTAAAGGAGTTCATCATCACCAAGCCATTATTCTATAAAATGTTAAAGGGACTTATCTAAGAAAAAGAAGGTGATTAAAAACACAAACAGTAAAATGACAATAAACTCACAACTATCAACGACTGAACCTAAACAAACAAAAACAAACCAAACAAACAACTAGAACAGGGACAGATTCACAGAAGTAGAGATCACATAGAGGGTTATCAGTGGGGAGGGAGTGGGGAGAGAATGGGGGGAAATGTGCAGGGAATAAGAAGCATAAATGGTACATACAAGATAAACAGAAGGAGGTTGAGAATAGTATAGGAAATGGAGAAGAGAAATAACTTATATGTATGACCCATGAACATGAACTAAGGTGGGGGAATGATGGCAGGAGGAAGGTACAGGGTGGAGGGGAATAAAGGGGAGGGAAAAAATGAGAATTGTAATAGCATAATCAATAAAATATATTTAAAAAGAGATCCTAGGCAGGCACATAGTTATACAAGTTTCATTTGTAAGTGAGAAGGAAAAAACTAAAGTGTTCCCACTGACCTATGCTATACTTTCTCTGAGGATGAAAAAGGACTTTATGCTTATGAAACTTCACAAAATAATGACTACATAAGATCTAAACAACTCGTGTCTGGAAAAAATGCATTTCATAAAAAGGTCATTAGTAATCACTCATACAGACCTGGCGTTTTCTTCTCACCTCTACAAAAAATATCAATTTGTTCTCCCTGTCTGGGCAACTTCCCATCATTCCTCAAGACAAGATTTCCCTGAAGTCCCAGCTTAGAAGTTACAAGGATTGTTAGGCATACCTTTGGTACCTATCCCTTTTCATTTCAATACACATCTTTCATGAGTCCATCGGCCCAAGAAGAGCATGGTTTGGTTTTATTTGCTTATATCAAATAACATAAAAAGAATGAGTCATTACAAAAGATAAAACTTAATCAAGTTAAAACTTAAAATGAACACTAATTACTTTACATTTTGGCAAAACTATTCTGAAACAACATAAATCTATGACCCAAAAGAAAATTCTTTTATGGATGAAATAATGCAAATTCTCTCTGGTGTTATTCTTAGCTCAGCTTATTGGCGTCATCAATCATAGGCCACAACTAATATTCCTTCTATATATAAAAGTTCAAGGTAATTTGAGATTTATACAACTTTTACTTACTTTTTACAATTAACTTTGATACATTTTTAACTCCTAAGTGCTCATTTTGCATATAAGTAACAACCAAATAACAAATTACCTGAGAATTTTTTTTGTAATTAGTAGCGATAGACCTCTCAGAAACAAAGATGATTTTTCTTCAAATGACCCTTTAGGATTCAGATACATGGAATGCTTCTTACTTCTGAGATCAAAACTGAAAACACTTTTGCCTCTAGATTTTTAGGTGCAGGATGACCATAAATGAAAAGCATTACTTTTCACTTCTGAGGCTTAGCCTATAATTCAGAAGTTTCAAATGGTGGCCAGCAGACCAAACCTGACACACAGGTGAGTTGTTTTCAATCCATCGACGGTTTTTTAAATTTTGCATTCATTGCCAACATTTAAATATTTAAAAATTTAAAAATTCAGATGTCCAGCTTTTCTTTAAAAAGACCACATGGACTGAGCCTTGCACAGAGAATCAGGCCAAGTGGTGGGGTGGGGGGTTCAACATTGAATGCACGCTCATTTGCCAGGCCAGGTCGCTATCTCACTGATGGGAAGCAGCGTCTTTTTCTAATTTGCACAACGGTTCGATGAAATCAGTCTAGCGGTGACACTGTCCCTAGGCCCTCATTCATACATGGTAGCCACCACCTGGAAGTTTTAAACAAAGGATCAAAGCTTGAATACTACAGTCCCCACCACTCCTTGTTATTAGCCTCCTGCTTTACTATGTTGTGAGACCTGCCTGGTTTCCATGTAGGCATTTGGGTATAAAACTTCTGGTCAGCAGCCAACGAAAATGATCCTTCTGATTTCTTCATCTAAATTAATGAGTTTAAATTCATTTTGTAGAAGTAGGTTGTTCATCCCCTGTTCCCAGTAGAAATTCTCAGCAACTGAGCCTTACCATCAGGTAGACCTGGGTAGCCGTCTTACATCAGAAAATCATAGAACCTGTCTATGTATCAATGTTCTTATCTAGGAAATTACGCTAATATTAACTACTTTGTCAGTTTAAAGTGCAGATTATATGAGATGCCGTGTAACACAATGCTTAGTATATACTAGGTGTTTTTTTAATGAAATTTCATGTTAAATGTTGAAATGATACCCTCTCCCTGACCCTGAATCAGAAGCTTGTCAGTACTCCTAGAATCATGAATATTTGTTCAAACTTACTAGACTACAATACATAAAGTATGAAGGCAGGGACCACGTCTATCTTTTATTCTCTCCCCAACATGGTACCTAGCAAGAGCTTTAAACTTGTTCATAGAATAAATGAATGAATGCAATTACTTTCCAGGCTGCACTGGGACCTAGGGAAAGAAGACGATCCTTCTCCCTCCCTAATCCAGGCAGACTTTTCCAACATGAATCAGGGGATACAATTAAGATAGGGTTCTATGCCAAATGAATGGCAAAGGAAAGATGCACTTGAACAGTATACATAAAATTAAACATCTGCCTTGGGTTGACAGAGATTTCCTGCACAATTAAACTGCATAAAATCATAATACATTGAATCTAAAAACAGAGAAGTTCCAACCACCCCACCACCAAATGGATGCATGAGGGGACTATTCATGGAAACGCTGACTCAGGGCAAGTGATCCAGAAACCCAGTGTGAAAGAGCTACAGACTGTCACTTTTCAAGTGCACCCAGGAAGAACTTTAGGGTGATAGATGACTGGGAGAAATATTTAAAGACAGGAATTTTTGGAGACTAGGGATGTCTCAAAGGCAGTCAGCAAAAGAATGGGCCAAGAGTGATGTTCAATGGCTCTTGAACACTGTCTCCTCTTTAAAATGAAAGCAAAAAACTGGTACACCCAGAAGACTAACTTAATTATTCTCTGTCAGCAGAAATACCCTGAGACTTTGGCAGGGTTTTCTCAATGGAAAAAACAGGGTAGTTGTCACCCTCTACTTAGCCAACTTGAATCTAAAATGTAAAGGCAAGTGAAATTTGGTTTTCCTAACCTTTTCTTTATGACAGCCTATCATTACCATTCTCCCTCCCACTGACTTTCCATTCAAAACATGCAAGACTGGTACAATATACTTTAGTGATCCAGATTCCTTATTTTTATATTAGTACAACTGGAAAGTCTGATGCTACCTCTATGTGTGTAATGTAGCACAAAGACATGCTCACTGAGGCATTAACCAGAATGTGTCAGTTCAGAGGGGGAAAAAAATCTCCCATCTCCGGCAAAATATTTTACACTAAAAATTATAACTATTCTAAAGCAAGAATTACTAGCGATATACCCCCGGATGGAAGAGTGGGGGAAGTGGCTTTATGTTGCAATAAATACCCTAGTGCACAAGATCTGATTTGATCTACCCTCTTTTTAAAGAATAATGAATTTTTTAGCTGTTCAAAAATAAGCAATTTGTGATCATATATTCTCTAATATGGAAGGCTTTAGTGGCTTCACTTTAATTACCTAGATCTTATGCTGTGGAAAAAAATGTACTAGATGCTGTTATTTTGAGGCACAAATGCTTTATTTTTAAAGAAAGAAGAGAGATTTTCCTATTTTCACCAGTGAAAAGGCTACGAGCAAAGCTTCCATTCGTTGAGTCCTGTTACACGAGTAGGTGCCTGTAAAGGGCCAGGTGGTGTTTATGCAGATGACTGAGCAAGTTACAATGTGTTCTTCCTTTTGGATAAAACATTAGTGTATCAGATGTGACAAATCAGATGTTCATCTTCCGCACTTCTGCATTATTTTACATTGAGAATTAGATGATGTGCTGGCTTAGCTTTTTGCTTTTGTTTTTTACTTGAGAATAAGTTCATAAATAAAGTTCTCTCTACATTCTGCATAATCATAGTCTCACAGATAGCTAACTGGTTAGGTAATATGATAATTACAACTATGTCTATACCTTGCATTGTACGAGAGAAAAAGCACGTGCTCCGGATAACAAGCACACCATTCATAAGAGCTATTTAACATATTATCCATTCCTATACACTTGTTGTCAAGGAAAAACAAAGTCTCCTTATCTTGACATCTTGAGAGGAAGCACCTGATGCTCCAGTGCCCAACTAGGGAATTAGCATTTTCTGAGCACCAAAATGCAAGGCTCAAAACCATCCTCCGCCATGCACAAAACAAGTATCTACTTCTGCCCTGGCTGGTGTGGTTCAGTGGAATGAGAGCCAGCCTGTGAACCAAAGGGTCACTGGGTCACCGGTTTGATTCCCGGTCATGCCTGGGTTGCAGGCCAGGTCCCCAGCTGGGTGTGTGCAAGAGGCAACCAATGAACATTTCTGTCCCTCTCTTTCTCCCTCCCTTTCCCTCTCTCTGAAAATAATAAATAAAATGTTGTTTTAAAAACTATCTATTTCAAATCCAAAGGGATGACTTTAGTATAATATAATATTTTACAATCAGACTTTTAAAAAATCCCAAAATAATTTTTAAATATACAGATAACAATCCTGCCTACAGAATTGGCAGTAGCCTTACCTCCACTGACTGCTACCAGGCGGTAAGCCCGTTCCAAATGCCCTGAGCTACTACCCATAGCACTACCATTTTGTCCAAGCAAACACTCGTGCAGTCAGATGGTCCCCATGAACATAGGTTTTCAATAAGAACAATGGAAAACTTGTGTTGTTTTGTATAGGTAGTATCTTTATTTTGAGAACTCCTATTATGAATTAGAACAGCACTCTGTCACTGTAAGAAACTAATACAGTAAGGCAACTGAATTCTTTAAGGGCTCTAGTAAGTTCTATTAATGCTCTTAACTCGTGTATTTATTTAATAAATATTTATTGTGTTTCTATCATATGCAATTCAAGATAAGACCTTTTTTCCCGAGGGCATAATAAGAGAGGAGTTATAAATGCCATAACTGACATAAAAGTATACCAGTGAAACTTCAGAGGCAGGTGCAATCAGTAGAGACTTCTTGGAAAAGATGGTGTTTGGGGTGAGCCCTGGAGGATGGACAGGCTCTAAGATAGGAAGGATGGGTGGATAGAAAGTGGGATAGGAAGACGGGGTTGTAATTCCAGACTTCGGTAATGTATTTCTGTGTGGCCACTATTACATATAATTTTATTATTTAAAGTAGTGATTAATATAATTCATGCATGTTATAAAATATATTTGATATATTTTATTATTAAAATGTTAATATTTTAACATAATATTGTGCTAACACTTAATGTGTTTTATTTATTATTGATGTGATTATTATTAGATAAAAATAATTAATGTATTATAGTGGTAAGACCTCTTATAATAGCTCACATTTACGAAGCATTTTTGGTTGGGCCATGCACTATTCTAAGCTCTATAGCAACTCCATTAGCTCTCACAACAGTCATGGGAAGTAAGTACTCTTAGTGTACCCATTTTACAAATAAAACAGAAGCAGAGATTACGTAACCTGCCTAGGATCACTACTGCAGGTTACTAAGATCACTAAGAATGTTTAAGGGCTGTTTCACCAGAGCAGTCTGACTCTAGAGCCTATGCTTCTAATGACTATACTCTACAACTGTAAGATTAAAGACTATAAAATAAAATGATAGAATCAATTGCAAATGTAAGTTGTCACATTGTTAGGTTAATTCTTTCTTTTCATTTCCCCTCCTCCCATCACCTGCCACGTACAATCATCTGCAAAGTCCTGCTTCTTCTACTCCCGTGTACCTCCAGCCCACTCACTCTCCTTTCCACTGCCACTGACTTGGGGCGCTCCTCATCTCCTATCAGGATTGTTACTACAGCTCCCTGTCCCCAATGCATCCTCTCCACCAGCAGTTAGGGAGTATCACAGTCATTCGGTGGGGGCATGCTGTAAATAACTTGCTGCTGATCACAGCAAAGTTACCGAGTTTATAAAAACACTTTACCAATGAGAGGTTGGGTAAAAAATGATATATTTGCCTATAGCCACACAGCTAGTAAGGCCAAGAGACTGAATTTAAAACCAGGGCTATGTGACTCCCAAGTCACTACTCTATCCACTAGACCACCCTGCTACCGCTTTTTGAACCTCAATGGCGGATTCAACACTGATGTAGACACAGTACACGCGTTAAGTTTAATTCTAACAAACACTTCCATGGAGGTTCGGCCCACAAAACCTTCTTTCTATTGTATATTCCTTAAGACACTTTTTATGAGTATGTTTTACAATGCCATTGTTATTCATGTACAACTGTATTTTCCCCTACTCTCTACAAATTCTGTTCCTTTAAGTCAGGAAAGATAATAGTCACCTTGATGCCCCCTCAGAACCTAGTAAAGTGTCTTGCATATGCCAATAACTCAAAAAATTATTCCTGAATGAGTAAACCTATATAATGGTCTCAGATAACTCAGAAGCTATTTCAGAATCATTGTCATGAATACCACTCAGTATTACAGTATTAATAGCATCACTGAGAAAACAGAATATCGGAATAATTCACTGCTTTAAATTATTCTGTTAGTTTTTTACTGCTGTACAACAAATTATCACACAAGTAGCTGTTGGTCTTAAAAAACACCAACATTTAGTAATCTCACAGTTTCCACTGGGCAGGAGTTCAGGCCTCGCTCAACTGGTCACCTGCTCAGGATGTAAGAAGGTCCTTGCGATATAAGTGTCACCCACACTGTGTGCCTTTCTGGAGCTCACATGGCTGTTGGCAGGATTCTGCTACTTGCTAGTATATGGTTGAGATGCCCTCTTTCTTTTTTAAAAAATTACTCGATTTTATTTTTTCCATTACCATTTAACCTCCTAATAACCCTCCGACCCTGGCCTTCACCACACTGTTGCACACGTCCATGAGTCCCTTTTCCTTTTTGCTCCATCCCTCCACCCCCTCTAACTGCCACACCCCCCATAGCGACATCCTGCTCTCCATCTATGAGTCTGCCTCTATTTTGCTTGTTAGTTCAGTTTGTTCATTACATTCCACATACGAGTGAAATCATGATATTTGTCTTTCTCTGACTGGCTTACTTCACTTAGCATAATGTTCTCCAGGTCCATCCATGCTGTTGCAAAGGGTAAAATTTTCTTCTATTTTTCCAGCTGAGTAGGATTCCATAGTTATTCCATGGACTAACAATATTCCGCAGTTATTTTATCCACTCGTATACTGATGGACACTTGGTTGCTTCTATATGTTGGCAGTTGTAAATAACGCTGCAATGAACATAGGCATGCTTATGTTCTTTCGAATTAGTCTTTTGGATTTCTTCAGATATATTCCCAGAAGTGGGATTGCTGGGTCAAAAGGCAGATTCGTTTTTAATTTTTTGAGGTATCTCCACACTGCTTTCCACAGTGGTTGTACCAGTCTGCATTCCCACCAACATCCTCACCAGCACTTGTTGTTTGTTGATGTCTTCATGATTGCCATTCTGACAGGGGTGAGGCGATATCAATGAGATGCCCTCTTTCTTCATGGCTGTCAGCTGAGGGCCACTTTCAGCTCCTAGAAGTTCTGCAGTTCCTTACATGTGGCCCTCTCAGAGCATAGCTGCTTACTTCTTTAAGTCCAGCAGGAGAATTTCTCTTCCCAGACAGCTAAAACGAAGTCTTATATAATCAAGGTAGTGAGTATTCCATCATCTTTGCCAGGTAATTAACCTAATTAAGGGAGCGACTACCTCATCAGAGTTGTGGGTCCCAGTCATGCTCAAAGGGAGGGAATGACACAGGACACCTGCATCAGAGGACCTTGAGGGCCATCTTAGAATTCTGCCCAAGGCAGTGTGCTCCCAGAAGTAAATCCTGGGAAATGGATTGATGTGAAAGTTATTTAAGTTAAAAAAAAAAACAGTAAGGGAATGGGGAAGTGGTCAGGGAAGTTAAGGAAGCCAAGCAAGGGAGCCAATACCCCACAAAGTCCCATGGGGGCCGCTCCAGCTCAGTTCCACAGGGAGCTGTGCAGAGAGTCCAGGTTACCTGTCAGGCTTGTCTAAGGAGGGAGGGAGCTACCACTGGCCACTGGTATGGCTGCTCCCTAAAAATGTAAGTTCCCAGACTCCTCAGGCATTCACAGGCAAACAAAACACCCACAGCCAAAGAAAAGCCGACTAACGAAGCAGCGCAGGTGCTAGCTGCCAGGAGTGAAAACTTCTGAGTGTCGACGTGAGCAAAATGGGGAAGGGGTCTGAGGACATAGTGGGGGACGTCATCTCCTCAATGAACTTTTGGTAAAAGTTTTTCAAAATCACAGTAAAAATTACATCATTTTGTTTTTAAAAGTTACATGAATATAATTAATTATTTAATGAACTTATGTAGACTTAAGGTTTTGGCAACATGACAGTCTAAGTTAATAAGGATCCCACCCACAATATCACACACACACACACAAATGAGTCAATCTGGAAAGAAGAGCTGGGAGAAAGCTTTTAAACCTCAATTTTTTAAACCCCTGTATGAAGCCTTACACTGTCAATCTGGTCATGCCTGAAAACTATCAGAATCAGCCCAGCAAAGGCTTTGAGAACTGAACTACCATGTAGACCACCACAGAAGGTACTCAACCTATGAAAATTAGAATAACACTAAAAGTCTTTGAAAACTGAACTGACCTTAGCACTAACCCCACAGAAACCTGGTCAGGGCTTGCAGTCTAAATCTAGTAGTGTTAACTGCTTTGCTTCCTGCCTGTCGAAATCTAGGTCATTTAAATCATTTCCTATCTCCACCCGACTGAGAGCACTGTGAGCACCAGTGGAATCTGCTGCATCTCCACTCACCTTGATATCTGTGTGCTTGGGTTCCAGGTCCACCATCCTGCTCCAGGTGGGGCCAGAGCCAGCACCACCAACAGCCCCTTGCATCTGCCCCAGCCAGGTGCCTGGGAAGCCAGGGCATTCTTTCTCCTGTC
>PVKM010047167.1:0-11524 GCA_004027735.1 Carollia perspicillata
TTACTACATAAACAGTCCACAAGTAGATGCTAGGTGAAGTAATTTGGCAAGGAGAGATTGACGTCTTCAGCCCACCATAGTTACCTCCATGAAGGTTGCACTCAGCAATTATTACCAGTCTCCTCTATCTCATGTCAAAAACATGAGAATGGTGTTAAGGCATTAAACACGATCCCACAGTACAGTGCTGAGAGATCTCTTACTAAGCTGCTCATACTAAAGATGTGTTACTAAATATGGGGCTGTTGGGTCACTGCCCATCATTTCATCACAAGGCATGTGAGGTTCAAAACTGATGTTTATTGTTATTTTTTGAATCATGATCTTTTACAGAGCCCCTTGTTATAGAAACCCTCGCAGAACCCTAGGGTTTCTTGAGAAATACAAAGCTAGTGGGATTCATCTGCTCTTTGAGGTCAATTTTACAGCATGGTTTTGTGAAGACTTACTGGTTGGGACCTTCCTTTTGTTGGGGATTACCACGTCAGTACCGGTGTCTTTTCTTGGGGCTATTCAGGGCCCTATAAATTTATGCATGGAGATGGGATACATGTTTGGCTTCTATTACTCTTGGATCTTAGCAATGGAAGGAGACTGGATGAGAAACTCACTGTTCAGGATGTAGAATTTTTATTTACCGCTCCTGTTTTTAGTGTGGCACCTCTTCCCTACGTTCTACTATATATATAGTGTCTGGGTTTAGAGAATCTTTTGTTTAATTTCTTCATAGATTTAATTCCCTGAGTGCTCTTTGCATAGACATCCAGCTAATGTTCATATTTCAGCCCCAAACTTCATCTGCAATTTTGTACACGTGATGCTACCAATCCCTAAGTTTTACGGGACTAATGGTATGAGTTGATTTACTTTTTCTTAGCATCCTTCATTGCAGGTTTTGGTATTCAGCTTTCTCAGCTAAATCTTCCATTCATTTTCTATCTTCCAAAGGTTTGTTGGCACCTCTCATCTGTGTTGTCTCCTTTCCTGTTGTCTTTACTGTTGTAATTTTCTTTACTCTTTTCTCAGTTCTTATGGAAGTCTACCTATTTATTTCTTTATTCTCACTAGTGGAGTTTCAGAAAGGAATAGAGATAGGCACATGTATTCAATATGCCATGATTAACCAGATGTCCTTTACTGAAAGTCTTAATCCCTTTCCTGTTGAGGAATGATTCAACATGGTGAGGGATGCTCATGAAAAGTGTTGGAAGTAATGAATGCCTTATAAGTGAAATCTAATCAACAAAACAAACAAGCAAGCAAAATAGAACCAGAGACATTGAAATACAGAGCAAACTGATAGTGCCCAGAGGAGAGTTGGGAGGGGATAAGTGGGGAGGAAAGGGGGAAGGTCATAAAAAAAAGAAAAGTGTTGGAACTGAAGTCAGATATTCAAGCTTAGGTTCAACCCCAAAGTAGAAAACTGGCAGCCTGCAGGTCCAAAATAGCCTCGGCTATGTTTTGTTCAAATATACAAAGTTTTCTCTTTATTAAATTAGTACTATTTTAAAAATGGAGGAGTGTTCACATTATAACCAAGAATTCAGGCACCTTTAAAATAAATCAGAAGATCCAGTTGTACATTGTCGTGTGGTATGAGGGGTGACTGTGCATATGCTCAGTGGCTTACAGCAGTTGTCCCACAGTCAGCTCCATTCACAGCTCTGATGCATTGATTCTGCACTGAGTAACCTCAGGAGACTGTTGCCTGGATTTAGGAAATTAGTTGCAGGTCATGCATTCATTGTGTTATCTTCTGTCTACCAAAACATGTCGTATCACTAAGCCCTTTTAGTAAAATATATCTTTTCCTTCCCCATTTATTTTATACAGATGCATTTCTCATTCCTTCCATTGCTTCCTTTTGAAATTATTGACTATAACTGTTTTCTTGTAATAATAAGATGACAATGCCATTTACAGAAGACAAAATATAGATAGTAAAGAAATTTGTGGAAAATACTCAACTATGTCAGTAATCAGTGCGGTATCGTTTTGTGCCTTTTTAAATTAGACACATTGTCTCCCTCAAAGCCCCAAGAATAACAAAAGTAAACGTCAATGCAATACTGATACGATTATGGATTTTATAGCCCTCTGGAGTCTCAGCCTCAGCACATGTGTTGGGGGGCCAGCCCTTTTCGGATCTCCACCATTCCTACCAGTCTCGATGTGGTTTCTTCCGTAAATCCTTGGTTATGAGACTTCTGTTCAGCTAGTCTTCAGTTGGTTATTCAGGTTGATTGTTCTATGATTTAGTTGTATTCCAGTTTGGTCCTGGGAGGAAGGGAGTGTAACTTCAACCTAGTCCACTGCCATCTTGGATCTCTTTGGACATATGCTTTTATTTTCTCAGGTAAATATTTAGGAAGGAAATGGTTAGCTTATATAGTAGGTGTATATTTACCTTTTCAAGAAGTTGTCAAAATGTTTTCCAAAGCAATCGTACTACTTTACCTTCCCATCAGCAGTGTATCAGAGTCCTAATTCTTCCACGTCTTTGCCAAAACTTCATATGTTCAGTCTTTAAAATTTTAGTTATTCTAAAAGATATATAGTGCTATCTCATTGTGGTTTTAATTTGCACTTCCCAAATGAATACTAATGTTGATCATCTTTTCATCTGTTTATTTTTCATCCTTCTACATTTTTTTAGGATATGTCTATTCAGATCCAATCCTGATTTGTTATTATTATTTTCTTATTGTTGAGTTTTGGGAGCTCTTTATATATATTCTGAAAACAACTCCCTTATCAGATGTGATTTGCAGTTATTTTCTTCTACTCTGTGGCTTGTCTTTATTCTTTTAACAGTGTATTTTGAAGAGCTAAAGCCTCAACTTTGATGAAGTTCAGATGATGATGAGGATGATGTTGATTACTATTATTATTTTTGGTGTGGATCATGCTTTTGGCATTATACCAAAATCATTTCTGTTTATGGTTTTCTTGTATAAATTTTATAATATTTTTTGTACAGATTTTATAATATTAGGTTTTATATTTAGGCCTGTTTTGAGTTTGTGTTTTCATGTGGTGTGAGTTATTTTTTTCATATGGATATCAAATTGTTCTGGTACCATTTGTTGAAAAGACTATATGTTCTTTTCTGGGTTTCATTTGCATCTTTGTCAAAAATCAACTGACCACATATTTGTGCAATGATTATTGGACACTCTAATTTTTAACCCATTATAAAATTTATCTTGATGCCCATATCGCACTGTCTTGATTATTGTAGCTTTATAGTATGTCTTGAAGTCAGGTACAATTTTTATAACTCCATTCTTTTTAAAAAGTTGTTTTGGCTATTTTAGGCCATATGTGTTTCCATATGAACCACATAATTGGCTTGTGAAATTATACAATCTTAGAATTTTGATTGGGGTTGTATTAAATCTATAGGTCAGTTTGGGGAGAACTAACATCAATAATATTGGAATCTTCTGATCCATGGATGCAGCATCTTTCTCTATTTACTCATATTGTTTTAAGTTTCTCTTAACAATATTGTGTAGTTTTCAGTAATCAAGTCTTGCACATTTTTTATAAGATTTATTCCTAAGTATTTCATATATATACAAATGCACTTAACTTTTGTACATTGATCTTCATAAATTTGCTTGGTAGTAGCATTTCCTCCCTACTCACTCTCCTTTCTCTCTATCTCCTTCTCTCTTCTGTAGTTGCACTAAGATTTCCTGTGTAGACAGACAATCATGTTGTCTTTGGATAAAGACAGTTTTACTCCTTCAGTTAGATCCTCTAGTACAATGTTAACAGATGGAGGTAAGAGCAGAAATCCTCATTTTATTCTTGATTTTAGCTGGAAAGTAATTAGGTTTTTCTTATCATCTAATTTTTAAAATTGCTTATTCCTAAACATCAACAATGATGTCACATTTTAAGCAATGAATATACTGTGTTTAATGAAAAACAGCTTCAAAACAAATTTTTCTACAGTTTATATGAGTGAATGGTAGAGTTCGTTCACTCTCAGGATATAATAGAATCCCTGTAAATTTTTAAGTTTAGAGAGGTGTCATAGTAGTTACTTCGCAATAGTAAAGGTGTCTTTCCTATTTAAAATTTAAACAATGTTGGAAGGGGCAGGTAGTAACATGTTAATCACATGGTGTTTGTTGTGGCTGAGGAGCAGCTAGAGTTGGACAGCAGTTCTGGTTCTTAGGAGATGAGCAACAATTTTTGCTTCATCACATTCAGATTGTTCTGGACAACAGACAGTAAGATTTTTCCAAATCTATGGAGCCTCTCTTTTCTATACCACATACTTTAAATGCTGACCATGGTAGCAGACCCTGGTTTGAGCTGAAGAAGACTTAGCTACGAGCTTTGATGAGAAAAGCCTACCTCGTAAAATTCATCTTTGTCCTTGGGGCTTCTCTGTCAGACTCAGCAGAGTTCAAACATTTACTGAAGACCAAAACAGTTTTTTCTTTTTATGCCTTTCCCATGCTTGGTAACCGTGGGGGTTGTTATCTAACAACTAGGATTGCTGGAGCAGTCCTTGAAAGGGGTTTCACTCCAGAGGACAAAGAGGCTCTTAAAAACGCTCTGCCCAGCATTCATCTTATTTACTTAAAACTCTTGTTACTTCCAAAAGGATTATTTAGAGTGCAGTCAGAGATCTCCTAGGAGCTATAAAACACTGCATGTAGCATTCTATCTGTACCAGCTAAAACTGTTCCAACTCTTCAGAGCTTGCCTTTTGGGTCTGAGAATGTTAATTGAAGGTGTGTGGCTGTCTTTTCTGCTAGAAATGAGGAAAATGAGGCATGCTCTTTCCTCTCCCCATTTACACCCCATGCTTTTTGTCTTTCAACTCTTACTCATCCTTCAGCTCTTTCTGCACCTCCCTCTTCAACCTGAGTTGGAGGACCCTACTTTCTGTTCTAATCATATCTTGTGCTTCCCCTAGCACACATTAGCTGACTCTGTTGTGATTGCCTCTTAACTTATTTGAGTCTCCCACTAGGTTAGAAACTCTGTGAGTGCTCCTACTACATTCAGCTTAGTCATTATTATGCTACTAGCAACCAGCAGCAGTGCCTAGGCCATAGTTGGCACCAATAGACTTTTGTTTGACGAATGTATGAATGAATAAATGCACCGAACAGGTTCCAAGTGGGTAGGAATATTTCAATTCCCAAGTAAAAATAATAAGAGAAAGTTTTCCTTGTTCAGAGTTGAAATCGTAAATGAGGGATCAGGATGTTTGAAAAGTGAATGAAAGAATAAACCCATATTTTTAGGAAGAAAGGAAGACAATTATTGCTATAGAGATTAAAGGAGATGACCATAGAAATCTGTGAAGGTCTGGTAATGAGATTACCTGTTTTTGACTGGGGTCTGGATTCTAAAACCTTGAGTTTAGGTATGGGTGCTCTTATCAGCAGGTTGGTGTGCGGGTATGGAACACTATGGTAAAGACTCAATCCATTATAAAAATTTAGGATGTATTTTGACCAAAAAAGGGAAGGAAATGCTGCTTGTTCATATTTGTATGTAACCATCTGTATTGATCTTCGAAATGTTTCTGACCTTTTCTCAACCGTGCCATTGTAGTTTGGGAAGTTGTAAGATAGAGAACTGGGTGCTCTTTTGGTATCTTTATGTTTCCTGAAATGTTCATGTCTAGTGTTCTTTTGCCTTCATTTTCCTTTGGGTTTTCTCGATATGACTGAGTTTGGGCTGGGGAGAACATGGATATAACTGGCACATATGAAATTTATCATTTATTTCTAACATTAAGTTATTGTCTTGGATTTTTTCAGATATTTTATTATGTAGAAGTAAGGATAAAATTTCCTCCTCTTACCTGATATGTATACTTCTTTTTAATTTAAGAGGTCTTATTTAATTGTCTAGAACTACCAGAAGGATGTTAAAATATTAGTTGTGCTGGTGGTCATATTTGTTTCATTCTTTTTTAAAAATGATTTGATTTATTTTTAGACAGAGGGGAAGGGAGGCAGAAAGAGAGAGGGAGAGAAACATCTATGTGTGGTTGCCTCTCATGTGCCCCCTACTGGGGACCTGGCCTGCAACCCAGGCATGTGCCCTGACTGGGAATCAAACCAGCGAGCCTTTGGTTCGAAGGCTGGTGTCATCCTTTATGTTAATAAAAATGTCTGTAGTGTTTAAAATATGTAAGTATTATGTTGCCAATTAATTTGACTATAGAGATTCTGTTTCATATTGAGGAATATTCTTCTATTTCTAGATCATAGATTTAAAAGCTTCTCAGTTGCTTTTAAAAATACATCAATTGAGGAAACTAGGTGGTTTTTCTCCTTTGACCTATTAATATGATGAATTACAGATTTCCTACTATTGGCCCATAATTGCATTCATTTCTGGAATAAATCCTACTTTGTCATGATTCTTTAATCTGAATAGACAAATCACAGCTAATGAAATTGAAGCAGTAATAAAAAATTCCCAACAAACAAAAGCCCTGGACCAGATGGCATCACAGGTGAATTTAACCAAACATTCCAAGAAGAACTAACACCTGTCCTGCTCAAACTATTTCATAAAATTCAAGAGGAGGGAAGACTTCCAAATTTATTTTATGAAGCCAGCATTATCCTAATTCCCAAACCAGATAAAGACACAATGAAGAAAGAAAATTATAGGCCAATAAACTGGATGAACATACCGCATTTTTCGGACTATAAGACGCCCCCCCACCCCCGGCAAATTTGGGAGGAATAATGGTTGTTAATACTGCTGTTGAGTTCTGTTTACATTTACATTGGTGAGATACTATGTTATTTATATTATTAAGTATTTTTCCACATTTTTTGCTTCAAAACTTTTTTCCTATTTTCCTCTAAAACCTAGGTGCGTCTTATGGTCTGAAAAATATGGTAGCTATTTTATCTCTATGTACAGTATAATATCATCTGCAAATAAAGACAGTTTTACTTCTTCCTTTCCAATTTGGATGCATTCGTTTCTTCTTTTTATCTGATTGCTGTGGGTGGGACTTCACAGTACTATGTCGAATAAGAAAGTTGAAAGCAGACTGTCTTGTCCCTGATGTTAAGGAGAATGCTTGTAGTTTCTGCCCTTGAGTTTCTGCTTGTAGTTTCTGCCCATATGTATCCTAGATACATATGGTAGATAAAATCCTCAACAAAATATTAACAAACCAAATACAGCAATGCATCAAAAAGATCATACACTACGATCAAGTGGTATTTATTCCAGGAACGCAAGGTTGGTACATTTCAAATCAATAAATGTGATTCACCACACAAACAAAATGAAGGATAAAAACCACATGTTCATATCAATAGATGCAGAGAGAGCTTTTGATAAATCCAGTGCCAATTTATGATAAAAAAAACTCTCAGCAAAGTGGGGATAGAGGAAACGTACCTAAACATAATAAAGGCTTATATGACAAACCCACTGCCAGCATCATACTCAAGGGCAGAAACTACAAGCATTCTCCTTAACATCAGGGACAAGACAGTCTGCTTTCAACTTTCTTATTCAACATAGTACTGTGAAGTCCCACCCACGGCAATCAGATAAGAAGAAGAAATGAATGCATCCAAATTGGAAAGGAAGAAGTAAAACTGTCTTTATTTGCAGATGATATTATATTGTACATAGAGAAGAGAAAATATTCCACTAAGAAACTACTAGAACTTATAAATGAATTTAGCAAAGTAGTAGGAAAAAAATTAATATCCAGAAATCAGTTGCATTTCTGTTTCCCAATTATGAGCTAACAGAAAGGGAAATTAAGAAAACAATCCCATTCACAATTGCTTCAAAAAGAATAAAATAAAAAAAAAGAATAAAATACCTAGGAATAAACCTAACTAATATTGTAAAAGACTTGTACTTGGAAAATTATAAGATACTGAAGAAAGAAATTGAAGAAGATACAAATAAGTGGAAGCGCGTACTGTGTTTAAGGATAGGATGAATTAACGTCATTAAAATGTCCATATATCCAGAGCAATAGATAGATACAACACACTTCCTATCAAGATTCCAATGACGTATTTCACAGAACTAGAACAAATATTTCAAAAATTTACATGGAAACACAAGAGGCCCCACGTAGCAACAGTGATCCTGAGAAAGAAGAACAAAGTTGGAGGAATCATGCCACCTAATATCAAACTATATTGCAAGGCCACAGTAATCAAAAGAGCATGGTACTGGTATAAGAACAGACACACAGATCAGTGGAACAGAATAGAGAGCCCAGAACTAAACCCACACCTTTACAGTCAATTAATATTCGACAGAGGAAGCAAGCACATACGATGGGCTGAAGATAGTTTATTCAGTAAATGGTGCTGGGAAAAGTGGACAGATATGTGACATTGAAAAACTATTGTTTTCTAGTCATCAGAGAAATGCAAATTAAAACCATAATGGGATATCATCTTATACCTGTCAGAATGGCTATCATCAATAAATCAATAACAACAAGTGCTGATGAGAATGTGGAGAAAGGGGAACCCTTTGCATTATTGGTAGGAATGCAGACTGGTGCAACCATTGTGGAAAGCAGTATGGAGATAATTAAAAAAATTAAAAATGGATCTTCCTTTTAACCCAGTGATCCCACTTTGGGGAATACATACAAAGGAACCCAACACACTAACTGAAAAGAACATAAGCACCCCTATATTCATTGGAGCGTTATTTATGATCACCAAGATATGGAAGCAGCCCAAGTGTCCATCAATAGATCAGTATATAAAACAACTATAGGACATTTACACAATGGAATTCTACTTACCTATAAAAAAGAAGAAAATTTTACTCTTTGCAACAGTATGGATGGACCTGGAGAGCATTATGCTAAGTGAATAAGTCAGTCAGAGAAAGACAAATACCATATGATTTCACTCATATGTGGAATCTATTAATGAACAAACTGATCCAACAAGCAAAAGAGAGACAGATTCATAGATGGAGATCAGATGACAGCTATTCAGGGGGCAGGTTAGGGGTGGAGAGATTGAGCGAAAAGGAAAAAGGACTAAAGGACATAGACAACATTGTGGTCATTGCTGGGGGGAGGGGAGTTTAAGGAGACTGACTGGCAATGGAAAAAAATTCAATAAAGATTAAATTAAAAAATATCCTGACATATTTCATTTTCTAATGTTTTATTAATGATATATGTATCTATAGTTACAATTGTGATTGCCTAGGAGACTGCGCATTTTACTCACAGTTACTGTTCGATGGCCAACTCAGACCCTGCAGGTCTGAGCCAGGGTTGGGAGGCTATTCGTGACTTTTCCTTGGCTTCTGGTCCCATTCTCCCCAATCAGACTGTGCTGTTTTCCTTCCTTTATTTTGTCTTCATCTGTTGTCTGTGCAGCAGAAGTGTTTTGAATCTTCTTTCCTGGCTTCTCCTAGTTCAGATTACTGTTTTCCTCTTTCTATTTTCCTTTGGATTTTATTCACCGAAAATTCAGAAAGGGTGGGGTAGGCAAAGCCCATTTTATTAATCCAAAAGCCCCCAATCTTGTGCTTCAAATCTAAGAACAATAAAAAAAATTATATTGAATTTACATTTGAGATAGCATTTCTAAAAGTCAGGTATTAGCTTTTGAAATTTTCATAATGGTTGAGTCTCTGCCACAGGGAGGGGCAATGCCACTGAACTAACTACTTTGCCAGGAGTTGAAAATATCTCAATGGTTGGCTCCAGATCGCAGCTGAGGTGGCTGACAGTGCAGGTCTCGGGTGCAAAACCTTGGGCCATGACAAGCATTTTAATAGTGAAGACTTTTATGTAAGTGCAGTAGAACCCTTCTGTTAATGCTGGTAATTGGAATAGGATGCACACTTTTGTTTAAGACAACCAGAGTACTACCTGCTCTTATTTTGTGTAGATAGCATTGTGAGATAATTGCGAGACACATTCTGAATCTTGTGTGTGCTTATTATTACATCCTGAAATACCTGGAGAACATACAGTAAAACCCTCATAAAAACCACAGTCACACCAGCAACCAACTGCAAACACCAAGGATGCACAGAGCTTGTGCTAAACAGTGCTCTACCGTGCATACGGTTCACCTTTGGAATAGCCCGAACAGCAGAGGTCCCACTTCAGGATCCCTTCTCCTCAGGTCTCTTCCTTATCCTTTTCTGTCTCTTAGCCTTCATCCGCTGGAGTCTTACTTTCTTCAGTTGGTGCTCTTCATAGACAATCCAGAAATTCTAATTCTAAATTCCATCCTGGGAAAGGATTGAGGATCTTTCTGGCCGGGGGATCTGAGGTCCTTTGTGGGTAGACCATCAGCTTGACAAACCCTTCTTTGGTCAAGACTGACTCTTTTTTGATGATGCAAATGTACCGATTAGCAAAAGGCAGATCCCGTCTCCCCCAGGAGAGGCTGTCTGGAGGGGTGGAGGAGTTAGAGGTCCTTCCTATCACGTTTTCAGTAGTATGGGCCATTGTAACAGCAATTTTACAGAGCATAGCGAAGCTGACTGTATGAATATATCACTCATGGGTCTCTGAGCTCAGGGTAATAATTTGGTTTTCCCGTAGCCACTGGATAAGCCGTCTGGACAAAAGTCCCAGGGCTACCTTCTCTCTAAGCCTCTGTGTCCCTGAATGGCCTTGGGCAAATGCATTAGCTTCTCCCTCTGTTAAAGGAAGATGACTGTGCGGTCTCCTCCATTCCAGAGCTGTTTGGAAGACGAAGGTGAATGCGTCCGTAAAGAGCTCACAGCCTCCCCAGAAGTGTAATGACAAGGTGTTATTACCACCACTCCTGTTAGGTGCGTTGAGATTGCGATGGCTGGAATAGCTGCACGTGCCGGTCTTTTGTCTTCGGCTTCAACCCTTCCTGTCTCCCCTACAGCCTTAAGCAAATAAAGACTCTTTCCAAGTCAGGCTGTCTTCCAATGAGTCAGGGCTGACTCTTGCCTTATATATACCCCTAAACCTGGCCTCCTGGCCTCTTTCTGGTGGGCTGTGTGGTAAAGTGGATTCTTTTCATGGCCAGACAGCCCCAGCCACACTGCTGTCCAGCTCAGTGACCTTGGGCCTGTTATTTAACCTCTCTAAGGCTCTGTGTCTTTACCAGCAAAATTGGGTCACTTATAACTATTGTATGGATTCAATGAGATTAGTTCCTCAAAATTTCTGGCAATCGAATGGTGCTCAATAAATGTTCGTGTTTTGAACTTTAATGTCCTTTTATTCTCTCATTTCTTGGTCCTGCTGTTTCTATCCCAGCATCTTGTTCAGGGTAGCAATTGATATTCTGGGTGCTTTGAAATAATGGCATCATTATTCTGGAAGATTTCGCTTTGAACCATGTATCTGCATTATCAGAGTTCTCAATGCAATGTAAACAAACCAAAGGGATGAAAGCATTTACTTCACGACATTTCCTTTCAATAGCTTGGGAACCTTTACACGCTCTAAACAGAAAGCAGAAGCTACCAGACCTGGCCCGCCTGTGAGGAGGGGCTGTGTAAAGCCTCGGCAGGCCAAAAG
>PVKM010047168.1:0-11524 GCA_004027735.1 Carollia perspicillata
AGCTTCCCGCACGGACCTCCGCACAGTCCCCAGGAAGACCAAAGGGAGACCTCGCAGTCCAGGGGCGTTTCTGGAACTGGACCAAGCACAGAAGAGACCCGTGAGCCACAAAGAGGAGGAGCTGATGGCAGAGAGGACCCCTGGATTGTGTTCATCCCATAAGACCAGCTCCAGACTTCAGAGTGGAGAGGAAGTGCCTGATTTTCTCAGTGTGGTTCAGAGTTCGCTACAAGAAGATGCCACCAAACTCACCTCCTGAGGAACCACTAAAATGATCTGAGTTAACATTTCAATGCCAAGAGCCTGGTGCTGTGCTCAAGTCTCCGTGGGGCTTTGGGGACCAACTCTTACACTGGGGTGTCCCAGGGGACACTTAGCTATGTTCACACACCCAGAGGAGCGAGGGGAGCACTCCTGTTGTGAAACACACTGCAAGCAAGGCCCCCGCTGAGGGCCTTGCCCTCCTGCTGCAGATCCAGTCACTGACCAGATTGGTCAGTGACTTTGGAGCTGACTGTGCGGGGAGCTCGGCCCCTGTGCTTGCCTAGCACCTGGCACACAGGTTCCCGCCCTGGTGGGCAGTGCTCCCTGAACCAGCACCCCCACCATCCCCTTTGCCATGGAGGGCACAGAGGAATCCACTTAGTGAAGCCCTTCCTGTCAGCCGTGACACAGGCCATGTGGGCACACTTCTGATGGGGGGTAGGGCCTCCTTCCCTCCTCACTTCTGGGCTGTAGATGTGTAAAAACAATGTTGGGCAAGAGTTTAATCTTTAGTTTACAGTTTGAATCAACCAACTGCCAAATCTCCCAGAGTTCTAGCCATCCTCACAGAAAGCTCCGAACTCCTAGAGCCCACATCACCTCGTATAGCTTGAGTCCCCAGGATCTCCGAGGTCTCGCACCGAACCCGTTTTTGACGTTGCTCAGAGACACAGGTTCACGTGACCCCAGGCTGTCTGAGCACCAGTGGCTTTGAGCTGGTTTGACTCCCTTCCTGATACCCTGGTGGTGCCTGGTGGCCTGGCCCAGTCTCGAGGTGAATGTGTTACACCCAAGAGCCTGGTTTAGAACTGGGTGATCTCAATTATAAGTTGAAGCTGCGGCAGGGGAGCAATGTGGGGCCAGGTGACAGGACCTGGTCCCTGGACCATTGCTCCTTGTGGGGTCACATGTGGGCCACTGGCTTGCCCTCCAGGAGACTGGTGGATGTCAGGTGTCATTACTGCCACTTCACAGATGGTTCGTCGGTTCCTCTTGGGACGTTCCCTTTCAACGTTATTCTAGAGGTAGGAGGTAAGAGCCTGGTGCAGGGGGCTGGGGATCGGTAGCTGCCCATGGCAGTGGAGGCTGAGCACACACTGACACGCACTGGCCAGTGGCAGACTTGGCAGCTCCCTCGAGTCTGAGTGCTTAGCCCTAGAACTGTTGAGGGCAGGGAACGTGTCATGGGGGTGGGACCTGGGCTTACCCGAGAGGCTGTCCACGATCTCGTTGCTCCTGACTGCCAGGTCTATGGCTGGCGGAATGTAGGCTCTGGGGCTCTGCCGGAGCCGAACCAGGGTTACCCTGGCGATGGGGGGCAGGGCCTTCAGCCGTGGGTAATAGAAGGAGTTTGCCGGGTGGCTAGGAGAGGAGGATGTTATCTGGCGGGGGGGATGGGGGAAGGAGTGTCAGCGTAGGGTGGGAACCCAGGAGCCCACCTGCACCTGCTGTGTGCTTGGCCCAGGCAGGAGCTAGTGGAGGCCAGCAGGGCAGTGTGGAGACATCCCAGCCTGGACCTCCACATGCATTGGGGTGCCTGGCCCACAGCCTGGGAAAGGGACCAGCCTTCTCTAGGCCACTGCTGTACCCCCCATCCTATAGTGCAGCCAGCTCCCTCCTGGGCAGGTCCTCAGCCCTGCTCACTGGGACTCTAGGGAAGGGGTGCCATCCAAACAAGGGACAAAGCTGGGCAATGGGAGCTGCCGAGTGGCCTATCCATTGTCGCCTCACCTTGGTCACTGTGTCCTGTGGGATGGTTGCAAAGTTGGGGGAGGAGAAGGTGAAGCCGCTGTCTGTCCCAGCGTCATGTGGATAAAGGTCCACGGTGACCTGCTCCCTCCAGCGGTTCCCATCGCACAGGTCCAAACTGTCGACGCCCACGAACCAGTCAGGGCTGGGCACGATCCGGACCACAAAGGACACCTGTGGGGCCGGGCGCTCAGCAAGGTGGCCAGCACGGCCCGCACCTCTGCCCACCCTCCCATGATCTGCCACTCACGAGCGAGTGCCTGGCGTGGGCCTCAAACTCCGTGGAGGTCTGTCCTGTGCCGCTGGGCACGGCGGGTGCCGAGAACACCTCGTGCACACTCTGTAGCTTCTCCCCAGCTGCCTCGATCTCCTTCATCAGGGCCCAGGCCTCGCCCCGCTCTGCGAAGTCCCTCAGCCCGTTGCTGGCATACTGGCTCTCCCGCCACATGCTGTAGTCAGAGCTGTGTGCTGCCCCTGTGGGCCCCTTGTCGTGTGAGCAGCCGTCCTGAGTAGACACACCCCTCCTCCCCACCCATTACATGTCGCTGTCCTGTGGCCTCATGCTGCCCAGGCATCTTGCTGATGTGACCAGTGTTCAGCAGCTCTCCCCATGACTCTGGCATCCTGCCCACCCCCACATCCCCAGAGCCCAGGTAATCACTAACCAGCATGCAGTAGGTGCCCAGCAAATATTTCTTGCACTGAAGTGAATTGGATAAGGGGGCCCTCCAAACTGTGAAGTGTGGTGCAGCTGTCAGGTGACTCTGCCCTCCCGGGTGAACGCCAAGAGCAGGTGGCTATGGCTGTGCTTACCCAGCAGGGAAGACCACTGTGCGGGTGGCCGGAAGAGTGGGTACTGCTTGGGAAAGGCTGTCTGGCTCCATTTGCCCATGAAGGTGATGCTGTACTTGGCCAGGGTCCGGGCTGTACACATGGAGTCTCCCCTTAGTGGCTGGCCAGTCACAGAGCCGAGTGTGGCCAGGAAGAGAGCCCAGAGGGCCCTGCCCTGGGTGGTGGCCAGAGTCTGAGTTCCCATCACCTAGGAGGGGAGGGAGAGGGCCATGTGCTGGCACCACTGGCCTCCAGACACCGTGCAGTGTGCCTGTCAGACAGGGACCTAGGGGGCAGCCCCTGAATATCCCTTCCCTGCTCCACCTCTGGGGTCAGGCTGGGCCTGATCTCCATTCCGGAAAGTGGAGCTGGTCAGGTTACAGCTGGACTTGCAGGCATGTCTCTAGAACCCCAGGGTGCCCAGCAGGTTTAGGGCCTTAGTGCCTGGGCACAGCATCCCCGATAGCACACTTCTGGCACTGCCATCCGAGGGAACCCACAATCTGGAAGGCAAACTTACGGACTCACTACGCCCAGGACTACATGGCTTCTTGGCAGTGCAAAGTGCCAGAAGGCCCAGGTGATGTAGGGGTTGGAGACAGAAGTGCACACAAGGTACTCACCCAGCGGGAGCAGCAGGAAGCCAGGCAGCTGGGCTGTGGCCTGGGACGGTCCCAGCAAGAGCCAAGAGCTCTAGTTTATGCTGAGGATGGCACCCCGCTGGTCAAGGAGGCCCCAGGTCCTCCACTGTGGCCTGCAGAGAGCAGACGGTGGGATGTGGGGGAGAGAGCGGGACTTCGGTGCCCTGGAGCTGCCCGGCCAGCGGCCCTGCGTCTGAGGCTGAGCAGAGGCTTCTCCAGCGCTGAGGTCACTCTCCTCCCTGGTCGGGTGTCTGCCAGCCGCCGCACCCCTTTCTTTGTCTTTCCTCCCTCCCGCCCACGCCTCCCTCTCCTCTCCCTCCTGCTCTGCTTTCCCATCAGGCCTTCCTAGTGTCTCCCTGGAGGTGGTGCCAAAGCCAGCGGGTTACAGCCACAGTCACAGCCTGACGGTAGCGTGAGTGTTGAAGCCCAGCTGGAAAGTGGGGCCTCAGGGCTCTGGTTGCTTCAAACACAGCTGCCTCCTTCACAGCACAGTGCCGCACTGCTGGCTAGGGCCGCTGCCACCGCCCTCTGAGGGGGTCCGAACCCCGTGGCCAGTGCTCAGAGATGAGCCACAGAAAGGCCGCCCACCCCACCCCCACCCAACATGCTCCTGAAAGACTGCCAGGCTCCCTCAGAGCGGGAGGCCACCGTCCCCGACCCACTTCCCTCTGAGGCGCACAATGTCAAGAGTGCTTGGCAGGCAGGACACTGCTGACAGATCCTGCAGTCTGTCACTGCTCACTGTCAGGAGCATGTTCCTGGAACCCGAGTCATGAGATCTGGGAACTAGGAGGGAGGACAGAGGATGGTCTAGCTCTTCAGAACCCCCCAAGGAGGCATTAAACAGAAGCATTCTGACTTTTGGAGCCATGTTCGTGTTTCGTGTATTCAAAACCAGAGAGAAAATAAATGGAATCAACCAGAATAGCATGCAAACAAAGTGAGTGCTGTTACCTGTGTTTCAGATCAGCAACGCGGGCTCAGAGAAGTGACTGGGGGCATGTTGACGCTACAGGCCCTCGGGCAAACACAGCCTGACTCCACAGTTCTCAGAGGTGGACTCAGGACCTTCACGCCCAGAATCTCTATTTGTGTGGGTTATGTATGCAGCATCGCCCAGAACACTCAACTCACTTAAAAATAACGAGAGAAAACCTGCCACACGTGAACAGAAATAGCATGTTTTACAAAAACAAGTACATTTTTCCAAAAGAAGACCTTTGTGAGAAAAGTGGCCTGGCTCTGCCTGCACACCCATCTCTCCCTTCTGCTCCAGCGCCTGTCGGACAGGTGTGTCGTGCTGGTCGCCACCTGTGTGGCCCTCACTGGAGAAGGGCCGTGCTCTCATGGCCCGGTAGATCGTGTGGATGCACCCCCAGCTCTGGGAAACCCTGCACAATGGCGGGAGTGCAGTCAAGCAGCAGATGGTGTCTTCCAGCTCTTACGTCTTGTTCTCTTTGGAGAAGTAGCAGCCCTAGGTTTGAGAACAGAAGCAGGGGTGCTGGCACCTCATTTCCTCTCCCTGCATTCACTCAGGCTCCATCCAGGTCTCACCCGCTGATCAGTGGCTCTCCCCGTCTTACAGGAGGCCCAGGACAGCAGGAAGGTAGCCCAACCTCATCAGGAGGCGGCTTGGCCAGCCCCCCACACCCACGTGGAAAGGCTGTGCAGCTCTGTGGGGCCCCATCTGGGATGTGCTGCTAGTGGCGACCAAAGGCCAAGAGACAGGTCTGGGCCCGGGTGGAGAGGGCCCTGGGAGGAGGGTAGCCAGGGCTTCCTTTCCTGGTGGAATGCCCCTCCTCAAGGTCATGCCTGAGGTGGGTTTTGGGATACAGTGGGATGGGGAAGGGACCCAATTATTCACCGTGCTCAGAGAGGGACGCAGAGAAAGACCCTGGGACAGGTGACCTGTGGCCCTCTGGTCTGGGCCGAGCCTCAGGTCGGGAGCCCAGCTGGGAGGGAATAGGCTCACTCTGTGAGTCCTGGACTCTGCTGCAGACCTCTGACCCTTGGGCTCCCCCTTGCAAACCAGGGTGCTACATTCTGCTTCTGCTGAGGATTAAGTTGAGCACCTTCTGGGCTGAGCAGCATGGACACAGAAGTGACCTCAGTAGACAAAAGCCCTATCCCCTAAAGCTTTGGGCGAAGGAGCTGTGGATGGACAGCATAGGTTTTGCAAATTGAATTCCATGTTCAATCAGTGCATTCTGAACTGGTTGACACTGATGCCAGGGTCATTTATTGTAAGTCACTCTGTGGTCAATCACCCCTGAGGTGTTTTGGGGGGAATAAGGCTCAAGGTTGTGGCCGTAGTCCAGGACTCCCCACCCCAACTCTCCCTATCTACACCGCTCCCCCATGGCTCCATCAGCTGTAGCAGGCATCCCCTTCTCCCCGGATCCCGGACCCCAGCGCCTACTGTAGCTCACATGAGTGTGAGCACAGGATAAGCTCTGTGGGTCCTGCCTCAAAGGACATTTGCAGTTTTAAAAGGTGTCTTTAACCCAAGGGTGCTGCCATGGTAGGCTTGGGGCAGTTGTGAAGTCCTTCCTAACGGGAAGTGAGGAACTGGGGTCTGTGCTGCTCATACTGGCCACAGGGCTGTGCAGCATCCAGGAGCCCGAGTTTGTGAGTTGCTGAGAAGGGGCCTGCCATACAAGGAGCTCTGGGTGAGCTCTGTGTCATTCTCCTCTGTCCCTATTGTGGCCCTGCCATGGAGCCCAGGACCCAGGGTGCCCCAGGGGGCTCAGCTTCCAGCTGGACGAGGGAAACCTTGCTTACCTCTCCATTGGGGTTCTGGCTGAAGGGCCTTCTAGGCCTGGCTAACAGGGGCTCTTTTCAGGGCATTCCCTGAGCCTGGCTTGGGCAGGGGGACAGGCTGGCTCCTCCCAAGCACTCCAGACTAAGGCCTGGTGTCTGGCTTCCCAGGAGGACCTGCCAGCCACACAAGCACCCATTTGTCTGCTCGCTCACACACTGAGCAGACATTTACCAGGGGTGTTCCTGCCAGACACCGCAGACCGCACACAGCTTTCCCTGGGCTGCTCCAGTCCTACAGGCTAAGCTTCCCAGCCTTGGCCTTAGCCCACCCCTCCATCTCAGCTACTCTTCCTGTGCCCACAGAGCTGGGGCACTCCCAGTTTCCTCACCCAAAGGAGTCTCCACTGCATTCTCCCTCCCAGGTCTCAGGGAGCCCTCCCAAGCTCCTGGCCAGAGGAGTACCAGGAGTACCTGGTCACACCAGGAGCTCTCCTAGTGTAGGCAGAGGTATTTGCCTCAAGTGTAAGCCGCTTACAGAGTTGTGAGAGCTGGACAGACTGGGCTGAGCTTCCAAAGACCCCAGCTGCCCAGAAACCTGCCAGCCTCCCTCCAGCCCACAGTTCAGCTCCACTGGACTCAGGTTTCTCTGAGCACTTCTGACCCATTGGGAATCCTGGGTCCTGGGCTTAGCTTTGTAGCCTCTGCTGTCCAGGATTGGGGAGGTGCTGAGCAAGGGAGCCCCACACCCATGCCACCCACACGCCTTCTCTCACTCCAGAGTTCATGCCCAGTGGAAGCCTTGCCTGCAAGATCGCTCTGTAAGCATGACCCCTTCGACCATGCTGGGGTCAGAGGACTCAGGACTCTGGCCAAACATGGCTCTGTCCTCCAGCTCCACTTTTCCAAAGAGGCCGGGCCACACTGCAGAGCCGCAGACCTGGACCATGTGCCTCTCTGGCTGTGAATGCAGATCCGCCTGCCTCTGTGCAATGGTCGGCCTCCTAGGAACACAGAGCTGTCTCTGTCCGGTCACCTTTACCACAGCGTCTTCACCCAGTTGAGAAGCCAGGACTTCTGAAAATGCTATCCTTCATAAAAGAGAAAACAGGCAGAAATAATGACAACGTTTTCAGTACAGTGAGTCCTCAGTGTCACCATAGGTTCTACAGGTTTAAGCAAAGACGAAACCAGTTGTACCCCAGGCTCACTGATGTTAAACAGGGAGAGTTCGCAAGCGCGTCGTCAACGTTCTAACAAAACAACTTTAACAACCAACCTTGACTCAGGACCAGCCATATATGATTAACCAAAGGCTGGCTGGATTTTTAGAGAGGATTTTTGGTTTTTACCAAGAAAACTGTCTGAATCTTGCCAAGAACAGAGCACCAAGTTATGGCGTGGTTTTGTTTGTTTGGTTTCCTTCCCCAGTTTGGCCATTTGTAAGCACATAGCTCGGTGGCGTTCAGTGCATGCATGCCTTCGTGCAGAGTCCCCACCACGCATCCTCCCATCTTCATCTTGTGAAGCTGGGACTGTCCCCACCCAACACTCACTCCTCTCCTCTACCCCCAGCCCCTCCCACCACCCTCCTTTCTTCATGAAATTGACCACCCTGGAGACTTCACATGAGTGGAATCGTAACAGTGTTTGTCCTTTGTGACTAGAAGCCTTAGAGTAATGTCTTCAAGGTTCACCCATGTGGTCGCGTGTGCCGGAATGTCCTTACTTTCTGAGGCTGAATAGTATCTCAGTGTATGGATGGACCCCATCTTGCCTACCTCTTCACTCGCCCACTACACTTGGGTGGGCTCCATGTTTTGTCTGTTGTAAACAGCGCTACGCGAGCACGGGTGTGCAGATACCTGTTTGAGTCCCTGCTCGCCATCCTTCCGGTGAGTACCTGGAAGTGAGAATACGATGTTTTCTCTCTCATATAGCAGTTGCACTTTTCCACAGTGACTATGCTGTCGCACATTCCCACCCACAGTGCACAGGGGTCCAGTTTCTCCACATCCTCACCAGTCATGAGGTGTTTGAATTTGCCCTACACTCACCCCCACTATCCAGCTCTGCAGAATCCTTGAAAATCCACAGCACACATTCACAGTGAAAACCAACAGCCTGTCAGTCCCTGCCTGGAACAGAATTAGGCTGGAACTCTTTCAAAGAAGCCTTGCCAGAAAGTTGTCACTCTGGCCTGTCTGGCAGTTTCTGGGAAGACCCCACGTACACCCCTGCCTGTGTGTTGACTCGATTCAGAGCTCTCCAGTATGGAAGCTTTTTCCCGACAGAAGACAACCAGGGTGGCATGGGCCACTTTCAAGACTCAGCCTTGGAGCAGGGGCAGCCACTTCCTCCTGTTCTTCACCGCTTCACCTTCTGGCAGGCCGGGTGGGGTGTTTCTGAACCCCTGGAGGTGGAGGGCACTGCCCCTGAGCCATGGGAACAGAGCAGCTGCTGGGTACAGGAACGAGGGACGCCTCTAGCCTTGGCGTCTCCCTGTTGTTGGGGCTGCTGGTCACGGCACCTCTGCCCTCGCTGCACAGTCACTGCTGTGCACGTGTGTCTTCGCTGCTTCACTTTGCTGGGTGCCTGGTGCCGGAGGGGTGGGAAGTGACTCATGTTTGTATGTTCGTCTCATGTCAAATTTTCTCATTGATTTTTAACTTTTCTTAATCAGGGTCAAGGGAAGTCTCTAGGTTTGCAATCATGCCATCAGCACAGAAAGTTTATTTCTCGATGTTGATGTCATTTATTTGATTTCCTTGGAACAGTTTTGTGTTTCTGTGTAGAAGGACCTTGGCCCCTATTGTGTGCAGAGTCATTTCTTTTTCCATTTCAGTTCATATTACTAATTGCGGTTGCTGAATTTTGTCACATTTCTTGTCAGTACGTACTGATTTGGCTCTCGGAGTTCTCTGTGCTGTTTCTGAAACCAGGTCGGTCCGTCATGGCGCCGCCCTCGGGCCTGTGCAGACCTGCAGAGTCCTGGCCCGCAGTCCTGCCGGTTTCCCCCGGTTCTCTTTGCTCCTCTGGTACTTGCATTTCCTTCCTCTCCATTTGTCAGTAATACTTACCTGTAGTTGTTTTTGTAGTACATCAGGTTTTTGTATTAGATTATACTGGTTTCCTGAGACGAATTACAAAGTATTTTGTCTTTTTAAATTTGTCTTGGAAAAGTTAAAATAACACTGGAATAACTTCTCTTTCAGTTTAGGGTTAGATCATCACCTTAAGTTGCAAACATCTGTTCCCGGAGCTTTCCTTGATTCGTCCACCATCAGTCACCTTTCCAGTGTCTTGCGTTTGCCTATTCATGTTTCCCCTGTTTTGTTATTTTGGTCATTTGTATTCACTATAAAATTACCTGTCTGCCCCTGATTTTCAAAGGGCTGCCCCAGGTCTTCAAGCTGTGGCACTGTAGCATTCTCTCCGTCTTTTCCCTCTGTGGGTGTTTGTCATTCCTAATCACAGGCGGGTCTCCAAATTCCAACACACACAGACCCTCAATAGAGACTGCCATTTCCTAGCCATCCACGGCAGGGCAAGGGGCATCTCTTTGATTTGCTTTTAGAAAGAACACTGTCATTTCTCCTTTTAGTTGTTTTTTTCTGCTTAACTTCTGGTCTTGTCTTCATTATTCCCTCTTTCTACTTTTTAAAACATTTTTTACTGTCTGCATTCTGACCCCTACAGCAGGCACACAGGTCCCCCCCCCCACCGCTGCCCCTTCCTCGAGTGTCTGAGAACGCACCCTCAGCCCGGCTCGGCTGAGACGTGTTTGCGTTCCTGTGGCTTTTCAGGGAGCTTGAGTGTCCACGTCTGCCTTCCTGTTTTACCGAAGGGCTAGTAAGGCATGTGTCTCTTAGTCACCAACTGTTAATGTGGGGGACGTGTGTGCGACATTTTTTGTTATTTATTTAAAATTGCATTGGCTTAGAATAAGATCCTGTTCAGTATATGCTTTTTTAGATTGAGTAGATCACATCGTGGCCTAACAGGAAATGCCAGGGTTCCCCTCTGAGGAGTGTGAAGGTCAGTGTCTGCACCCACATCTCTCTGTGTCTCTGTGTTTCTCAGTTGCCAGGGGCCTGGCTGTGAGGAGACCCAGGGACTCCACGTGGGTCTGTGCTGGTTGGCTCTGGTCTGACCTTCACCTTGGCTTTATGCATGTGGCGTCTGTTTGGCACACAGACGTTCGTGACCCACAGCTCAGCCGTTAACTGTTTCACACACAGATTAGCACGTGCTCCTCACCCTCCTATTTCCTCTGCGCTCAGTCTCACCTTGATGTCAGTCTTGCAGCCTGTCTCTGAGCTGCAGTCAGCTCGCTGGCCTCTTCCTGGTGTTCTCCTTGCCTGGGGCACGTGGGGGACATGAGCACTAATTCCTCTGTGCTGCCAGTGGCGGCTGCTGGGCTGGGCTGGGCTGCCTGGGGCAGAATGCCCCTCTGGCCCACGGATGGCACTGCACAGTCCTCTGGCCAGGGTTTCGGATGAGAACTCCAGGCCTTGCTGATGTTTTCTCTCTTGAAGTAACACGCTCTTTCTGTCAGCAAGTGTGTAGCTTTTCCCTGACCTGGCTGCCCCGTGCACCCAGAGGGCTCACGGAGTTGTGAGGGGGAGTGGGGGGAGAGTGGAGGCCCACATGGAGGGCACAGCACCGGTGAGCCCTCCACCGGCACTTGCACCTTTGCCTCCTGCAGCCCACTTCAGGCTTTCACAGGCGCATCAGGTCACTGGTATGGTGGGACACAGCCTGTGGCTCCTTTCAAGGTATAACGGTAGACGTGAGAAGTTGAGACAGCCCACATGGCCCTTTAGAGACTTGTTGTCAGACCTATGCTGCCAGAGGAGGAGAAGCAGAGGCCCAGAGAAGCCAAGTATCTCCTAAGGCTACACAGCTGGTGAGTTATTAGCTGGCCTCTCTGACTCCCAGTAGGAGAAGGTTACTACTTCTCTGGACAGCCCCACCCAAGCCTTTCCTGGGCACCAGGCTCCTGTCTACACGAGACTTCATGGTCTGGAACTGAGAAGGCAGAGGTTGTGTTGGGGCAGAGCATGGTGGGTAAGTGGGAGGGTAGGCAGCCTCAACCTCCATAGACCTCTGAAGCAGGGATGGCAGGATCTGTAGAGTCGGGCGGAGCCAGGAAAGGGGAGCCAGGACACTGTCATCCTGTGGAGGCCCTGGGGAAGCTGGGCTGTGCTCCTTCTATGTGGCAGCCAGAGCAATCCGCCCACCCACATCTCCATTTGCACCCAGCCAGCTCCAGGCCCACA
>PVKM010047169.1:0-11526 GCA_004027735.1 Carollia perspicillata
AAAAAAATAATAAAAAGGAAAGGATATATGGTGGGGTGAACACGATTTAAAAGGGTGTGCCAAGCAGGATTCCAGAGGATCGAGTTAGGAGGCTTCCTGAGGCTGTGGCAAGTGGTTTTCCCACAGGCCTGGGTAATTGTTTTTCACCTCGGAGGGGCTTGCTCTTCTCAAGAAAAATGGTTGCTATGGTGTGGTGTTACATCCCAGACCTGGGAACCCATCAACTGTTTTACCATGCCTCTTCCCCAAGCCTCTTACTCTAGACTCTCCCCAAGCAACTGAAGACCATATGGCTCTCTACCTGAGCCAAAGGTGAATGGCTGGGAATGTGAAACCTGTGCATTGGCCTCTTAGACCAAAAGAAATGGAAAGAAAAGAAAAACGGTAGCTTTGTCTCTAGCAGGGTCCAACTTTTTCTGACGGGCAAAAAAACAAAAAACAAAAATAACAGTGGCTTCTCACCAGTGGAAGCAGTGTGGGCAGGTGATTCCAACACTGTGCTTGGGAGCAGGGTCTGAGGTCCAGGCTTCACACCTCTCTGTGGAAAGATCCCACAGCCCTATCATTATATTCTAATGAAATTTCTTTTAGATCAATATCCATTAGTGTATTCATGCTCATATTGACTTGGCTCAGAATCTGAAGGTTCTTTAACAATAATAAGCATTTACTGTGTGTTATGATGTGATTCCTGGTGTTACAGATGAGAAAAAAGAGAAGCTTTACTATCTGGCATTCAGGTTGGAATATTTAAAGCATAAATGTGAGCCATAAATCACTTTATACACTTTATGATTACAGAGAACACGCTAAGTGTACCAGTACGTGCAACGACTTTGCGATGTCTTTTTCCTTCTCTCCTTAAAGAGTTGTTTATATTTTTACTGATAGAGTATTATCTTTGGTTGATCAAAATGCAAAATATTCTGTAGTCACACAATAATATTTACTAGGTACCTGCTTTATGTGCTAGCAGCAGTATATCTATATTTAATAAACTATTTTAGCTTCCATAACTCACAGAACAATATAGAAGAAAAGCACAGAATTTAGAGTAAATGATTTGTATTGCTATCTAAAATTGCTGTGTGACTTTGGGCAAATATATTAATTTCTGAGCCTTGGTTATCTAAACTATTAGGTGAAACTCAGAATCTCTCTTTCCTATGAGGAGACAGTAGAGATGAATATTCTTTGTCAAATGTAAAAAATACTATAAAAATATTTGTTATCTTTGATGGATCATTAACAAAAACTGGAGAGAAAAGAGAAAAGAAGCAGATGTGACTATAGACTAACAAAAGATAATTTTGTTGGAGAAGTATCTGTAAATATTGCTGTCAACTATTTTTAAAATATAATTAGCATTCTAATCTGTCATACACCATCGTTCTGGGCAAATTTCTCCTTTAAATCTATCTATAATTAAAAAAATATTCCTTCAATATTAACTAAATGATTTTGTGTAGCCTTCACATTCTCTAAGCTATTATCTAAATGTATTTATTATAAACAGCCATTTTTTACATCGGGGAGAAGAAAATTAACTGAGTTGAATACACTGCATGCCCCTAAGGCCTTTCCCTTATATCTTTTTGTAACAAAGTTAATTAAATGCTCATTACACTGCGTGTACAGGACCACTTTTACCTGTTTCATGCAGTGCATGGGTTTAGATATATGACACCTGCTTTCGGAAGTGACAGTGTGTGTAGTGCCACGGCTCACTCAGATTCAGGGAGATGTCATCTCAAAACTGTAATGCTTCGTACATCATTGCAGACAATGTTACTGACTCCACGTGGAGTTTAATCAGCCTTCACTCGTAGCCCTGAAATCACTGACATTTATCTTTTCATGTGTATAACTAAAAATATTAATAAATTTAAAGATGTGTTTAGAAGCATTTTTCTGTCACCAAAAAGTATAACTGAATAGAAATTGTGCGTGACAGGTTTTAGTTCAATGAAAATTAAAATTGATATGTGATAAATCACTGCAGAATGGAACCTTCCACAGAAAGCAGTGAAGGATTTACTACCAGCTCTTGGCTTTGTATATGTAATTAGAGGAGGAACTTGTCCAAAGGGTGGATCTTGTAGTTGTCAAAGTCAGTAGCTACACGATATAAGAATATGTGGAGATGATGGATTGCAAATGTGTTTTTCACTTTTAATGCAGACATTTTGGCATCAACGATGAGAAAGCTTTTGAAATATACTGAGTTTTTTTGGGCTAGACTTTCCTGGGTGATTCAAATCAATATTAGCAAATTGTTCAACCTAGATGCTTCTCTGTTATGTGAGGAGAAATGATTAGATGAAATTATGTGGTAGATTTGAGCTGCTCTCACCTGAAGAAAGCAGCCTGAAAGCAGCTTGATCTCTTGCCTTTTGTGGTTGCCTCTCACAGTTGCCTCTCACATGTGCCCCAGTTGGGGATTAGGCCCAAAACCCAGGAATGTGCCCTGACTGAGAGTTGAACTGGTGACACATTGCTTTTTGGGATGACACCCAATCAACTGAATGAGCCACACCAGTCAGGACTATTCCTTGTGGTTTTGCTCTAATTGAAACTTGGCAATCTGAAAACCCTGATCCCGTCCATTCCTCTCAACTGGTAGTTGTTCTGTCTTCCCATGAGTGTTACCACTGGAGATGGAGTTTTGTCAGAGATACACCTCATTCAGTACATTGTTTCTTATTCTCTGTAAAAAACAAAACAAAACAACCAAACATACAAAAAGATCTCCAGTTCCTGTCACTTATCTGGCAAATACTGTATCAACTTTTTCCTACCATGATCTCCTTCAACCATTTTGATTATTCTAACAGTAAAATATATTACAGCCATCTCATTCAATGGCACCTGCAAATATTGAGTTTCTCAGGTTAATAATATTGACATTATTCTTACTCCTTTATAACTGCCATCAACATCTACATCCAATTCACCAATAAATGTACTCCACATTCCAAAGTTAATTGAATACACCCCCACCTCCTCCACTATCTAATAATCTGCATTTGGCTTGAACTCCTACAATAGCTTTCTGAGAATTTTACTGTTGGTGGTTTTAATAATGACCCCAAAGATATGCATGTCCTAATGCCCAAAACCTGTGAATGTTATCTTATATGGCAAAAGGTACTTTGCAGATGTGATTAAGAATCTTGAAATGGGGAGAGTATCTTAGATTATTTAGGTGGAACCTAAATGTAAGCCCAGGGGCCCTTATAGGAGGGAGGCAAGGAGTTCACAGGAAGTAATGGAAACAAGAGTTTGGATTGATGTGAGGAGAGGGGTTATAAGCCAAAAATTCAGGTGGCCTTGGGAAGCAAGAAAATTGACTCCCCCCTTGTTATTACCCCAATGAAACAGATTTTGTTCTTCTGGTCTCTAGAACTGTGAATATTCATTTTTATTATTTTCAGGAGCCAAATTTTGCAATTTTATAGCAGCAATAGAAAGCTAATACATTTGCCTTCTTCTATTCTTTCACCCTACAAGCTGCTAGCATAAGATATACAGTGTATTCCTTACAACATGCAGATGCAGTCATGTCATGCTTCTGCTCAAAATGCTCCAATAGCTGTCCATTTCAAAATAAAAATCCAAAGTCCATAACATGGTCTATAAGGCTTCAAATGGTCTGGCTACCTCTCTTTTATTACTCTACCTTCTTTCGGGCCACTACAGCCACCCTGGAGTCCATGCCATTCCTTGGACACATCACATGGCTACAGCCTCAGTCATTTTTTCTTCATTTCATTCATAGCTCAACTGTCCTTTTCTTCAAGGGCACCTTCCTGACCAGTCATCCACACCATAGCCTTTATCACTGTCTATCCTTTGACCTGCTTTCCTTTGTCATTTTCTCTTCTATTTTTAGCTTTAGTTGCTATTACATCACTTATTAATTTATTTTCTTTTTCTTCTAGAATGTAAATTTCAGGATGAGGTAAGGAGCTTTAATTTTTTAACACCTCTATCACTAGCACTTAGAATAGTATCTACTTTATAATACACAATCAATGCATATTTGTTGTATGAATTACTTAAGCCCTTATAGTAAATGTATCACTGCCTATATTTTTATGCACCTCACATGACTCTTAGGATGTTCTTAGCTTATTTAAACCTCATATAAACCCTATGTGGTAGGTACCATTATTATGTAATTTTGACAGATGAGAGTACTGAATGACTGAGGTTAGACAATTTGCCCAAAGCCACAGAGCTTGTAAGTGATCTGCCTCCAGAGTTGGGTAAATTATGCTGTCTCTCTAGGAGTTGGGCAGGATAGACAGCAAACCTAGGCAGGGAGGAGGAGGGAGACATGTCTCACCACTAACTCAGCATTCCTGAGCCTGGTCTGATAGTATTGCCAGGACTTATAACAACCACAATTAGCGCCATGATAACACAGGAGGAGGGCAGTCCTTGAAATTCTATGCATTGTCTCCACTCTCTGGAAAAGAAAGCCTTTGGAACTGTGCTTTCATCCCAGGGCCTGAAAGACCAGAAAGGGCTCACAGTGCCCAAAGGAAGAAACCCATTAATACCTTTGGGTATCCACCACCCACTCAGGAAAGCTGGCACCATCTTTATCTGTCATTCAATATGTAACTTCTTCACCCGCATCCAGCCAACTATATAAGTCTTCAGAACAAAGGGCTCTGGGCTTGGCACTCTTGGTTACCTTGGCTCTGGTGACCTGGCCTCTGGCCGCCCAGCCTCAAGATGTACATGCTTGCCACCCTGGATCTCGCCACCCTGGATCTCACCGCCCTGCCACCCTGGTGGCACCCTGGCTTTTGGCTGCCCTTATTTTTGCTGCCCTTATCCTGCTTTGCCCTGAGCCTGTGCCTTTCACTCCTAACCTCCACCTTAACTAGACCCGTTCTCTTCCAGGAGAATGGATCACCAATAAACCCTGCTTGCATGCTGATAGATTTCCTGATATGTAATTCTTTACAGGATTGGCAAGAAGAACTGAGTTTCTGAGTGTTTCTCCCATAACAGTTGCATCAAGCAAACATACACTGTACTAACAATTTCTACTTTTTCCACATATAATGCATTTTTTCTACTTAAATATTTACTTCAATTGTTTTATTTTTAAACTTCTTTTATTTGAGTAATTATAGATTTGTAAATAATTGTAAAGATAGAACAAAATAGTGGAGCCACTTTTTCCTGATGGTTACATCTTATGTACTGTAACAAGTATCAAATCCAGGAAAGTGACATTGGTACAATATGTGCATTAAGGTATATCTCATTTTATCACTTATAGATTCCTGTAATTACCAAATCAATCAAGATACAAAATTAATCACTATTCTACAAAAATCCCTTAAGCTACTGCTTTATAATACCGACCCCCTTCCCACCATTCTTACACCCTGACCGCTACTAATTTGCTTTCCTCCCCTATAGTTTAATTGTTTCAATAACATTACCTTATGGAATTGTGCATCATGTGGCCTTCTGAATTTGGCTTTATTTCCTTTAGCCTAGTGCCGTTGAATTCCATCTCAGCTGCTTGCTGTGTGTATTAATGCTTCATTCCTTCATATTGCTGAGTTGTATTCCATATTTCAAATGTAATTTATAATAATCTTTACTCAATATAAAATAATAGAAGGTGAAGAGAACAACACTTGTTTAAGTATATGTTTTAAAAGATATAAGCAGATTATTTAAGAAAAAAAAATCTGTTCTTCTAAGAGTCAAAATTAATAAAATTCTTATAGACATTATGTAGACCCACTAGCTTTAGAATATTACAGGTAACATATTTTGGAAAACATAAGATTAATTTCAAAGAAATTAAGTAAATTAATGCTTGGAAGTTCATACACATTTAGAAATATTTTCATGATCTGTCACATGTCACAGACTATAAATTTGCAATTGTGCTTTTCAAGTGATAACTGGGTGCTGGCTAGAGTAAGCACATGAAACTTGCCTCTTTGAGAGCCTTGGTTATATATCAGAAAATAAACAACCACCTTCTACATGTGACAGGGCATCTCTCAGCTAAGATTACTTTTTTGTTGTTTGTCTATTTGTTTGTTTTTGGGAGCCAAAGCAGTATAGTCAAGGCAGGGCCTACTATAGTGCTGGGTGCTGGGGTGCATGCAGATTGGACACTTGGTATATTCACAGGTCTTTGTGTCTATGTCAGTCCCTATGTCCAGACTGATCAGGGTTGGGTGTGGTCAGTATCTTTGCTCTACTGTTTTGATCAGGATGTATACATGGTCAGCTCTAAAATATCTCCAAAGGGATGGCCTGTCCAGGCAATGGGTTATCAGCTGACTGACATCATTGTGAGGCTGGATGAAGCCTTGCTTCTCCTGGGAGGTTGGCTCAGTGATGGGCACAGCCAGGAAAGGGTTGAGGGATCACAACCTGCTCTTGTTGGAGCTCAGGCTTGCACTGCCCCCCTTCTGTCCCTTTAGCCTATAAAAGCTTTTAAGAGTCATCTCCAGACTCTGAGCTTTCTTTTTTCCAGAGCTGCCAAAGCCATGGGGTTGAAGAGCACCTACCACTATAAATTTAAATGATTCATTTACTAAGTCTGAGTCTCAGTTTCCTTATCTGTAAGAAGAAAGAAAATATTTTATTTACCATAGGTAACTGGTGTATTGTCAACATTAAATAAGCTGAAGCATACAAAACATAATCGTTGCCTTGTATGGTGAAAACTGATGCGGACACTGGCCCACAGTGTCTGTGGCATTATGGAAGAGACAAGACTTCCACATGGACTACTGAGTCCTGTGGAGGAAAAGGGATGGTGCAGCCACTCTCTGAAGGGGAGAGAGCCCAGACCCTTGCCTTGACAAGCTTTTATTGGCTTTCAATTTGTACAGGAATACAGGTAAAGCTCATTAATCATTGTCAGGCAGTAAGGATCAAATAATAGATAGCATAAAAAGAACTATGAAGGCTTATTCTGAGTCAGGGTCTATTAGCTAAAGAGCTAGAAAACGTTGGGAAACAAACTCATTTTCTGCTCAGGCCCTTATCATTTAATTGAGAGCATTCTTAGCAAAGCAGGTTTTACAGGATTTTACGTATTCTTCCTTAGGCCTGATCACCTGGGGAGCCTGCCCTCTTCTGCACAGGGCTGCACTGCCCTCTGTCTTTGTTTCAGGCTTAAGTCAGGCAGGGAGGTAAGGCAGCCAAGAGATTAGGAGACTTCTTGCAGACAGAATGAGACTCGGGCTATGTCAAAGCTGAGGGGCGAGGGTCCATCACCCCCTTTTGTTATCCCCCCCAAGTCCTTCCCTGGGGGCTCCCAATGATCATGTCTGTCTTAGGTCGTTCCTCCCTTGGGGAATCTTACCTGTCGTTAGCTAACCAATCAAGCATTAGGGGCCAGGTGGGTGAAGTAAAAGGAGTAGATGTAGCACCCCTGCCAGGGAGATGAGCTTTGTCTCCTTAGTGGCTTAAGTACAAAGGTCGCTCACTCAGCCTTAGCCATGGGGAGATTACAGCTTCTGAAACTAGGCAGAGTGGTTCCCAACAGAAAACCTGCAAGACAGTGTTACTAATAATATATTCTGTATACTCTAAATATAAAATATTTATCTATGTGTCCCTAAGATTCAACTGGGCATATTTTTTGTCATCTTTTAACACTTGCATTTCATTGGCATAATAATCACAAGAAAACTATCGGAAAAGCACCCTAGAGAAACAGAAGGAAAACCACACTCACCTAACTTTGCGGAATATATATTTACCTAATTTTGTGTATGTAGAAATTATTATGATTATTAATGTTAGTTATGACATAATATGTTTAAGATGTGGAAGTGTTTTCCATGAAGTTCTAGATATCATTTAGATTCTTATAATTTTAGATTAAAGATCATTTTTTAATTTTTTTTTAATTTTAATTGTTATTCAAGTACAGTTTTTTTACTCCTGTCCCAGGCCACCCCCCCCCCCCAGTGCTCCTCACCTCCCTCCCATTTCCACCCCCCTTAGTTTTTGTCCATGAGTCCTTTATACTTGTTCCTATAATTCCCTCCCTTTTTCCCTGAAATTCCCTCCCCTCTCCCCTCTGGATATTATCATCCCCTTTTCTATTTCAATGTCTTTGGCTATATTTTGCTCGCTTGTTTGTTTAGTTGCTTAGGTTCCTGTTAAAGGTGAGATCATATGGTATTTGTCTTTTACCGCCTGGCTTATTTCACTTAGCATAATGCTTTCCAGTTCCATCCATGCTGTTGCATAGGGTAGGAGCTCCTTATTTTTTTCTGCTGCATAGAATTCCATTGTGTATATGTACCATAGTTTTTTGATCCATTCATTTACTGATGGGCACCTAGGTTGCTTCCAACACTTGGCTATTGTAAATTGTGCTGCTATGAACATTGGGGTGCATAGGTTCTTTTGAGATTAAAGATCATTTTAACCTACACATTTGAACTAATGACTCATGAGATATACCAGAGAATGGGAAAAGAACAAACAAAATAAACCCATAGCAGCAGGGGAAAAAAGCAAAAGAAGATGTCTATGAGTATATTTCAACATATTTTGAAAGGCCAAAAATTTATGGAAGCCTGACATCAGAGGTAAGACTAGAATAAGAATAATGACATGCCAGCCAGAATAACGCTGGAGGGGCCTCCAATAAATGAACTTCACTCTTGAGGCCCACAAGCCTGGATGATGGGATGAGAAGGGTATGGGACTAAGGGAAGTTACTGGAAAGCTGTACAAGGGCTTTCCTGCTCTACACATTCCCCTTCCCCCTTCATCACTTAACAGTTTCACTAAGAGCTACCAGCATTTTGTTGTTTTCCTCTAAGCAAGAAACAAAAGATATTACACTAAGCATATTTAGCTAACTGTGGGGAATTAGGGCTCCCACTGTTAGCATGGACATCAAATAATAAAACTCTCTGTATTCTATTAATTTGGGAGTACATAGTCTAATGTCTAGTTCTCTGTCTGCTGCACTCATACCGGTTATCCAACTGTGTCCATGCATATGGCATTTCCCCCTCTTCATAAGAAGAGGATTTATGAAGAGCACATATCCAGGCACTCCACATTAGGGCAGGTGGTGAGAAACTACTAGCATTAATAGCACAACTCCCAACTTCATATGTGAATGGATAACAAAGCATCACCAGCAGAAAGAATGAGAATAAGCCATCCAAAGAAAGAAAATAAGTGATCTGAAAGGAAGGAAAGATTTTGTAGCATATAGAAAAAAAAATACTAATTATCACCATGAAAGGGAGTAATACTATGAAAACCAACAAAAACACAATAGAGAAGATCAATAAATCCAATAGCTAGTTCTTGTAAATACTAATAAAATGGGCAAAATACTAAAAGGTTTAATAAAGATAAACATAAACTTGGAAAAAAATTTAAATATACACACAAACAAATACACACGCACATTAGCATATGCTTTGGGAAAAAAATATAGGCCCATCTCGTAAAAACTAGGAGATGAAAGGAGTGAGGAAATGTAAGGGTTCTAATATTTTCATCTTAGTAGGAGGCCAACTGATAATATTGAAAGTAAATGGAACGTGAAGTAGAAGTTTGACTGTGTAAGACCTTAGACAAATTATATAAATGGAGGGAGAAAGAAGGACGTGAGACATAATATCATTGCCTTAATAGCAGGAAGTTTTATCTAAATTAGGAAATAGTAGTTTAAGCTTATATTTTTAAATTATTGCAATAACTATCAAAAAATGATGGTTACTGGTGGTGGTGCTGGGATTGGTGGGAAAAGTATGAGGAGAGAACTAGTATTAACATTGTAAGTTCTCTAGTACTATTTTTGTTTTTCTACTACACATTTAAATGTTTTAAAAACTAAGATCAAAACATTATTTAACCAGATAGATTTAAAACAGTAAAAATTAGTTAAACTGGTTACATTTAACATAGTTTGACAAAGTGTCTACTAATTTGACAAATGTCAAATCTGACTGAGTTTGTCATTAAAAAGGGAAAATAATCACATTCATGGAGTCTATAGCTAGATGATACTTTTTGTTGTATTTCATTTAAAATGTGTTATGCCCTAGCCAGTTGGCCTTGTTGGTTGGGGTGTTGTCCTGTGCACCAAAAGTCTGCAGTTTCCATCCCCAGTCAGGACACATACCTAGGTTGCAGGTTCTTTTCCTAGTCAGGATGCATACAGGAGGCAGCCTATCAATGTTTCTTTTTCTCTCTAAAATCAATAAACATATCCTCAGGTGAGTATTTAAAAAATAAATAAATAAAGTGTTATTTAAAAGTAAATGCTTGTTTATTGTAGACATGCAAAAAAAAACAGGAACATTAATATTACTTTTACTATGATGGCTGGGTCCTTTTAAACAATATTATGATTTAATACACTTGTTTTTCTGAGAAAGAATTCTCAGAAGTGAATCTGGCATTTTGTAATACTCTGTTAATAAGCTCACATTATTTACAATAAAATTTGTAATTTGTACATACGTTATTCAGCTCCAAGTTTTTAGTTATTAAAACATTTTATTTTACTATGCAGTTCAGAACAGAGATATTGACTACAGCAATAGTCATGTAGGAGACCTAATAAGAAAAGAAGAGAATTAAAAAATAATAATAAATGCAGGTTATTTCCATTTCAGACATAAGACTTTACTTGTTCATTTTAAATTTTAGTTTCATTTTTTATCTTCATTTTGCAAAATAAAGATTATGAAAGAAATTAAAATTTAGTCTAATTTTTTGGAATTCAGCTATTAGCTCATATGCCAATTTAAAAGGCCACAAGCAATTCATGGATAAATAAATGGAAATGAAAACAAAGCAATCATCATCATTATGATATCATTTTCAAAATTTTCATTGTTGATTGAGTTAATATTTGCAACAGACCTCTTTATTTGTCATTATAATCTGTCCTTATGATGACTTGCTATTTTTGAACAAATCACTTGATTTCAGGATCATCTTGATTTTTTTAACTCATGAAATGTTATAAATCCCCTATTATAAGGAAAACAAACTGTTGAATACTGATGATACAAATGTACATTAACATGGTATGTTTTCACTTAATAAAAAGCATACATATCAATTAATACAAAAATATCTAATTAAAATTTATATATGTTCTTAGGGCAGAAGGTTTACTGAAACCTGGTTTCCTACAATGTCATATAAAAGATGGGATCCAGAATGACAAGTAGAATTCAGAGGACAAGCTCGGAAGAGAGAAGTCAGATGTGACATTTTTACACTTAATCTGACAATGTTTTACTCCTGTGCCTCTCAGACTTGTTCAGCAATGTAAATTACCTGGGCATCTGGCAAATCCGCAGGTTTGAATCAGTGGATCTAGGGTGTAATCTGAGATTCTGCATATGGAAAAAGCTCCCACATGAGCCCTATGCTGCTGGTCAAAGGACCATGATTGGTTTAGACAAAGCTGATTCCACAGAGATTCAAAGCAAATGTTTTGAACTGTGTGCGTATTTACTGAAGCAGTGGTGAAGG
>PVKM010047170.1:0-11514 GCA_004027735.1 Carollia perspicillata
TTTAGGAAAGAGTTCAGGAAAGATGGGACACAGGAAAATGGCAATACAAGAGCACAATATCAGAACTTCTGGTCAAGGTAATGGCGTGGCTAAACAGACCCAGCCTCTTTGCACAACCACATCAAAACTGCAACTAAACTATAGAAGAACCAGCATTTGGACCCATCAGAAATTGAGCTGGATGGAAGTCCTTACAACTCTGGATTTAAAGAAGAAACTGGTCAGAGGGGAGTAGACATGGGATGGGCTGGTCCCACACCCCTGTGTGACGGATGAACATCAGGAGGGACATCTAAGGAGTGAAGAGTTGCAGCCCCACACCAGGCCCCCCAGCCCAGGGTTCCAGAGCCAGGAAGATAAGCCCCCCTTACTTACAGCTGTAAAAACCAGCAGAGACTGAGGTTGTGGAAGACAGAAGCACCTGCGATCCCAGGTAGTTCCTCGTAAAGGGCCTGTACATGGATTTACTCAGACTCACTACCACTGAGCTTTAGTGCTGGGGCAGCAGGCTGAAAGGCATCAGAGACATACAGGGAATAACTGAATTGTCAAGCATCAGGGAGAGAGGTGGGGGAGCAGCTTTCTCCCAGACAGAAGTGCTGACAGAGGCCATTGTTCCCTTTCTGAGCTCTGCCCGCTCAGAGCCACAGGGCCGGAGCTAGCAGGCAGGCACCATATCCAAGACTCCATAAACCTGGCTTGATGATGAGCTTCTGGTCAAGATGGCAGCACAGGCAGACATGGCTGGCCTCTTCGCACAACCACATCAAAATTACAATGAAAATATAGAACAATCATCACTCAGGTACATCAGAAATCGAGTTGTATGGAAGTCTGACAATTATGGAACTGAAGAAACTACATCCATCCAGACTGGTAGAGGAGGGGCACAGACACAGAATGGGTAGGCCCCACAACCAGGTAGATAAAAATTTGAGAGGGCTATCTCGGGAGCGAGGAGTCCCAGACCTACACCAGGCTCCCCAGCCCAGGATCCCAGTGCCAGGAATATAAGTTCCCACAACTTCTGGCTGCAAAAACCAGTGGGGATTGAGTCAGTGGAGGGGGCTGCTGGAGACCTCCTCTTGGGGAACCCACACAGGGACTCACCTACTCAGACTTGCTCTCTCTGAGCTCCAGCACTGGGGTGGCAGCTTGAAGGGCACCAGTGGTATACAGGGAGAGAATGAAGTGTCTGGCATCAGGGCAAGCAGAGGCCATTGTCCCTTTGCTGAGCCCTCCCCCCACACAGCCGGTAGGCTAGTACCATATCTGAGACTCCATCAACCTAGCTAACACAGTGTGACCCACCCTGGAGATCCACAGATGCTCTATGTCACCCAACTTATGGGCCCACCTAAGCTGCTTTTCCACAAGAATGGCTCTCTTGGCTCCTAAATCCTATCAAACAAGCAACAGCCGGCTTCAGCGAGCCCTAGAGGCAGCCAGATTATAGTCACAGTTTAGCTTCACCTAGGAATCTCCAAGCCCAGCAAAAGTAGTGCCATCTCGGATTACTTTACCACTCAGGAGGGTGTTCCAGTCAAAACACAGGTGGGGACTCACCTTGGCCTACACCACCCCAGAAACCCCAGGGCCAACATACCCAGTGGATACCTACAGACCATGTTGGAATACCATGACCCTGCCCCTGCACAGCTGATCCTCTACAGAGGGTGGGGCTGGTGGCTAATGGTCACAGCCAGTCCTTGTAGCTGACTGGAATGAGAAAATCCCTCCCACTGATCTGCCAACAGCAAACGAGGCTCAACTACAAGAAGAAGGTGTACTCAGCCCACACAAAGCGTGCATCTTGAGTACCCAGCCTGGGTGACAGGAGAAGCTGTGCCATTGAACCCTACAGGACACCTGCTACAGTAGGCCACACTACCAAGACAGGGAGTCAAAGATGCTCTGCCTAATATAGAGAAACAAACACAGGGAGGCTGCCAAAAGGAGGAGACAAAGAAACATGGCCCAAATGAAAGAACAGATCAAATCTCCAGAAAAAGAGATAAATGAAATGGAAATAAGCAATCTATCAGATGCGGAGTTTGAAACACTGGCTATAAGGATGCTCAAGGAACTTAGTGAGGACCTCAGCATCATAAAATGAATCTTTAATGAGGACCTATGCAGGAAAAAGAATTTTAAAAAAGTAAAGACCTAGTCAGAAATGAAGGATACACTAATTAAAATAGAGAACAATTTACAGGGAATCAACAGTAGAGTGGATGAAGCTGGGAATCAAATCAATGATTTGGAACGCACAGAACCAAAAAACAACCACATTGAACAATGAGAGGGAAGAAGAATCCCCCCAAAATGAGCATAGTATAAACAGCCTTTGGATAACTTCAGGAGGTCCAACATTTGCCTCATAGGGGTGCCAGAAGAAGAGAAAGAGCAAGAAATTGGAAGTCTATCTGAAAAAATAGTGAAAGAAAACATCCCTAAAATGGTGAAGGAAATAGACATGCAGGTCCAGGAAGTACAAAGAGTCCCAATTATGATGGATGCAAAGAGGCCCACTCCAAGACACATTATTAAAAGGACAAAGGTTAAAGATAAAGAGAGACTCTTAAAAGCCAGAGAAAAGAAGTTAGTTACCTGTAGGTTGCCAGATGGGAGAGGGAAGGAGGAGCATGGGGAGAAAAGTGAGGGCATTAAGAAGTACAAATAGGTAGTTACAGAATAGCCATGGGGATGTAAAATGCAGTATAGGAAATAGAGTAACCAAAGAACTTATATACATGACCCATGGATATGAACAATGGGCAGGGGGGTGGGAATTGTCTGAGGGAGTGGGGGGGTGCTGGGTGGAAGGGGACAAAGGGGGAAAAATAAGGACACTGTAATAGGATAATCAATAAAATATAATTAAAAAAATAAAAATGTGAAAAGAACAAAAACCTGGCTGTCACTGTTTGCCCCATCCCAGTGATTCCCTAAGGCCCCGCCAAACATTCAGGCCCACCCAAGCTGTTTCCACTGGCTCTTCTACACGAGTGGCTTGTATTGGGCCATGCTTCAGATTTTCCTGAATTCCCTCAAACAAACAGCATCTAGTTTCAGTGAGCCCCATACCTCTTGCTAAGTTTCCTTAGGCCCAGCACTAGCAGCAGCTGACCTTGGTTCACAGCTTGACCTTTCCTGGGCACCTCCAAGCCCAGAAAAAGTAGCAGCTGTCTGCAGATGGTGTTGTAGCTAGCTGTGTGACCCTAGACAAAACACAAATAGTGGCTGACCTTGAACGTGCCAATATCAATCAAGGCTCAGCCTGCGCAGTGGGCACATCTTGAGTACCCAGATTGGGTAACAGGGAAGGCTGTGCCAATGGACCCTACAGGCCACCTACTCTATCAAATTGGGTAGACATAATAGCTCTACCTAATACATAAAAACAAATGCAAGAAGTTGCTAAAATGAGGAGACAAAGATACATGGCCCAAATGAAAGAAGAGAACAAAATTCCAGAAAAAGAACTAAACAAAATGGAGAAAAGCAATCTACTAGATGCAGAGTTCAAAACAATGGTTATAAGGGCAGTCACGGAACATAGTGAGGACCTCAACAGCATAAAAAGATGCAGTCAGAAACAAAGGATATACAAAAACTGAAATAAAGAACAATTTGCAGAGAATCAACAGTAGAGTGGACGAAGCCAAGAATCAAATCAGCAATTTGGAACATAAGGAAGAAAAAAACAACCAATCAGAACAATACGAAGAAAACAGAATAAAAAAAATGAAGATAGTGTAAGGAGCCTCTGGGACAACTTCAAGCACACCAACATTCACATCATATGGGTGCTGGGAGGGGAAGAGAGAGCAGGAAACGAGAAACCTATTTTAAAAAATAATGAAAGAAAACTTCCCTAATTTGGTGAAGGATATAGACATACAAGTCCAGGAAATGCAGCGAGTCCCAAACAAGATGGATGCACAGAGGCCCACTTCAAGATACATCATAATTAAAATGCCAAAGGTTAAATACAAAAAGAGAATCCTAGAAGCATCAAGACAAAAGCAGTTAGTTACCTACAAGTGAGCTCTCATAAGACTGTCGGCTGATTTCTCAGAAGAAACTTTGCAGGCTAGATGGGATTGGCAGGAAATGTTCAAAGTGATGAAAAGCAATGACCTAAAACCAAGATTACTCTACCCAGCAAAACTACTATTTAGAATTAAAGGACAAAGAGCTTCCCAACCAAGAAAAAGCTAAAGGTGTTCATCATCACTAAACCAGTATTTTATGAAATGTTGAAGGGTCTTCTTTAAGAAGAAGATCAAAAATATGAACAAAAAATGGCAATAAATACATATCTATCAACAATTGAACCTAAAAAACAAAATAAACAAACAAGCAGAACAGAAACAGAATCATAGATACAGAGAATGTGTTGATGGTTGCCATATGGGAGGGGGGTCGGGGTGATGGAAGAAAAAGGTGAAGACATTAAGAAGTACAAATTGGAGTTACGGAATAGTCATAGGGATGTAAAGTACAGAATAGGAAATGGACTAGCCAAAGAACATATATGCAGGATCCATGGACACAGATAATGGTCTGGGTATTGCCTGAGGGAGTGGGGGAGCTAGGCAAAGGGGAACAAAGGAGGAAAATTTGAGACAACTGAAATAACATGAACAATAAAATATAATTAAAAATAATAGAGTAGTCTTGGGGGGAAGAGTATAATATCAGGTTGGTCATTGCTGTGTTACTAGGGCTTGACCCACCAAGACCTTCCAAGGAGCCACAGAGAATATGCCTCGTTTATGCACCAGCTCTCATCTCCCATTAGAAAAGGGAGGCCCTACTGGGCATTAACTCCCCCCGCTTTCAGGTTACATGTGCCTGAGTGGGTTTCCACAGCCATCTTGCAGCACAGCATGAGAGAAGTCCCAGGGCAGGAAGATGAGATGAGGACAAAGTGAGAATACATTTGCACAAAGCTAGCTATCACCACAGTTGCTGGAGGACAACGTAGGCTGAGAAGACATTAGGATGTGCAGCAACACATACGAAGCATCTGACACAGAACTTTTTTTGTGCTGCTCAGATCTACTCTTGCCCTACATTAAGTCTCATTCATCAGACAGCCTGCAATGTGCCAGCTTTCTGCTGTCCCTACGAAAGACTTAATATAGGAGGCTTCCTGGAAACAGCTCCAGTTCTTACTGCTCCAACTGGTGCTGCAGAAAGGGGTATGATATAATCAACCTGCTCCCAGGTACCTGGCTGACACCTTCCCCAAACCATCACAAGAAAGGGAAATGATCAATTATGTGAGTTGCAATTCAGTTTCAAGTAATGGATAACTGACCCAAAGTGGTTCAAACTAAAAAGGGAATCTATTGGCTCATATAACTGAGCAGTCCAGGAGTAGATGTGAATTCAGATAAGGTTTTTTGTGCGAATGCATGCTGTTATTACACAGAACTGAAAAAAATTGATGCATGGTAGGAAAAAAATGGATATATTATGTCAATATTTTAAAATCTTGCTGATATGATAAATGAAGAAACATAGCAATTTTATTCTCATTTCCCTAACCACTACTGGCTAGTGGTTGAAGTGGCATTTGAACACAAGTCAGTTGACACAGAAATACATATTGTTTTACCAACACCCTACACCATATCCTTCACATCAGCTCCATTTGGAATCCTGAACCAGAAAAAGGCAAGCAATATAAGAGGAAATGCTGTCTATCAGATCTGTGAAGATGGAAAAAAGACCTAGAAATTCTGTCTAGGAAAATTTAATGGAAATGGGAATTGTTTTTCTCATTGCTAAATTTGTAAAGGCTATGAAATATTGTAAATTCTCAGGAATCTTTAGGGGTTTACCTGTTGCCTTCTATTAAGAATTATGAAAAGATTCTGACCAGCTGGCAGAAGAGGAAAGGGAATGAATTGGAGCCAGAGGGAATCGGCTCAGTCACGACAATTACATTTCTCAACAGGAAAGGTACAACACAGGGATGGGTATAGTAGACATATGTTGTCTGTCTACCCTTCATCCTCCCAGGTTCACATGGTCCTGAAGGATCTGTGAATAAGGATGCCTCCCTCCTCCCAACGCCAAAGTGGTCATGTGGCCCAGGCTGACCAATCAATATGCGTGTCTCTATGGTCATGGTGAACGGTACAAAGATAGGCTTGTGATAGAAGCAGAGCCATGATTAGTGAAATACAAATAGAAAACATACATTATATTTAAGAAAATTTAAGAATAAATCCCCAGACTGCTAAAGAGAGAAAGGAAAAGCAGAAAAAAAAACCAGAAGTAATATCGGTGACTAAGTGATTTTCGTAGTAAATAATAGAATATGAAGTGCAATAGTGCAGTTTCCCTTAGACAGTCCAGCAATGCACAGCTTAGCAAAATCTTCCCTGGAATTTTTCTGCCAGAATAATCAAAATACATCTTTTCCCTTGGGTCTGCTATCCAGTGGCATCCTGGAATTTCCGAGTCATGTGAGCCAATCAACTTCCTATTTTGCCTGGGCTGATGTGTTCGGAGTTCTGTTTTCCAACAAGAAGTGTTTCACCATCATACCAGCTCACTCTCTTTTTTTTTCTAATTTTTTAAATATATTTTATTGATTATGCCATTACAGTTGTCCCATTCCCCCCTTCATTCCCCTCCACCTTGCAAACCCCCTCCCACCCACACTGCCCCCCTTTAGTTCATGTCCCTGTGTCATAAGTTCTTTAGCTTCTACATTTCCCACACTACTCTTGCCCTCTCCCTGCCTATTCATACCAGCACCATCATACCAGCTCACTCTCAAGTCTGCTATGATCCCTTTTTCTGAGTCTGTTTATGTGAGATGCCTCGTGTGCAGGAGATGGCCAGGTGGATACTTGGGATCGATCCCTTCTCACCACGGATCCATGGTGACTGTAATAGAAATAAAAAGAAATGCAGGGCAAGTGTGATTCTCACTGCAGATTCCGGGAAGTACATTCATGGCCCCAACATTCCTTAACTATGATCCCAGAACTCTTAGTTGAGAGACATTTAAGTGATTTACAACATCTAAATGATAAAGCCATTGTTGCATGAGAAATGAAAAGTTGGATCCTATTTACAACCCTTCACACAAGCCAGATTCTGGACCATGTACATTATCAGCTGTCATCTGATTGGCCCAAATAGTGCTTTGTAAATAGTCCTTTCTAAAACTCATCCAGCAGAGCCAATTTATCAATCCAGATGTGAGTTGGAAGCAAGACTGTGATGAAGAAACACTAACTGCAGCCAAATTAAAGCCTTTCTGAGAGCCGTTGTAATTGGGGGTTTCAGGGGAGTAGAAAAAGGGGCTGAGCTGAGTCTCTGACCCACAGGTGGCAAACACAAGGCCCGTGGGCCAAACGCGGCCCTGCACCTTGTTTTATCTGGTCCAGCATCTGGTTTCTACCCAGCAGCAGCGCCAAGCTCTCGCTTAGCTGTTAGGGAGCAGTTACATTTATACAGTCCTAAAATTACATTCGGCCCTTTGAAGGCAACCGTGAGGCTGATGCGGCCCTGGGTGAGAAGGAGCCTGACGCCCCTGCTCTAACGCTGGGCTCTGAGCAGAAGGGGAATAACGTCCAGCCACGGCACACATCGCCACCACCTGTGGGGCTGAGCGTTTTATCCCACTTCACCCTCCCAACTGTTTTGTACGGGAGGCATTTTTAATTCACAGATACTCACATTGAAAAACTGAGGCTCACAAAAATCAAGGGTTGCCCAAGGTTGTACAACTGGCCCGTGGGAGAGCTGGGAGTCAAGCTCAGTTCTAGCCTGTCCAAGGCCTGTGGTCTTCTCAAAAGCCCATGTTTTATTCCACAGCATTATGCAGCCATTAACCGATTTGCATTTAAGGCATTCCTTCAAGAACTAGACTTCTAGGCAAGACTTCTGAAGAAGTCAAATCACACTAATTCTTACAGTATTGTTTGGTCTTCTTTTCTAGAAGGACACTCTTCTAGAGAAATTGTATACTGCCTTGAAATACTCTCTTATAAAATCTCAGTTCAATGGTCGCCTGTGGCCCAGTAAACAAACATTTTTTATTCTTTGCCACTGGCTTAACAACGCATTACTGCCATTCACCAGGAACTGTATCCAAAGCTTTGCCCTAATTATATGTATCCTTAACTAAAATATTTATATAGTGTGATGGAATCAATTTTATTAATTTTGCAGTATCCACGGATTTTCCCTATCCCCCAGTCTGCCAAAGAGATCTGTAATTAATTACCTGCCCAGTTTTCCTCCTTAGGAGACACAAAAACATAAAAGCATTCCTCTAATTATCTGGTGTTTATTCGTGCCTCTATAAATCTGACTCTTCTCCAAGACTGAACCACCTGGGAGCAGTTTCTGTCACACGACACGAGAGCAGCTGTGAAAAGCTAGCAGCACACCAGGTACAGAAACACACACGCCTGGCGGTGTGGCAGGGCGGGGAGGGTCCTGGAGCCCGAGCATCCCCGGTGTGTTTTCCCACAGTGTTATCAGGGGATTACATGAAACAATATACATGAAATTCTTTCTGAACTACAAAACACTGTGCAGATGCGCGCTGTTATAACCAGGTGGTGTGTACAATGGAGATTACCTTTTACCAAGGGGTAAGCATTTTAGTTTACGTAACACTTTTCCTTGCAGGAGCCCCCAGACCTTGTGAATAGTATCCCAAGAAATAACACTTAAAATAAAGTGCATATAAATAAACAGAGTCTAGCAAATGAGAGCACCAATTATGATGACAATGATGAAGGTCTTAAAGGAGCACATCGACATTTTGACATGTCAGCTCTCAAGGATGTTGCCATGTAAGTCACAACAGCCTTCTGAGGGAAAAACAATTCTCAACATGAATATTTCCCATCAGTGTTGGCTGTTTGGGTGAGGAGAGGAAGAGGGAAAATATTTTAAAATATGAATTTTATTTCCCATAGCAGGACATCAGAAAACTCAAATATAACTGCACAACTCTTTTAAGAGTCTCTTTTTGTTTTCTGATGGTAATGACTGAAAAAAATAAGCTGTCATTATCAGAATGATTAAACGCAGAGAGAAAAGAGGCCGAGGTTAGTAAGAGACCAATTACAGCGCTGCTAATCTGTGTGAGTTGGGCTCCTTCCAAAATGCAGTACAAATGGACTGGAGGAGTTGGGGAAGGGGACTGTGGGTGTGAGGAAGAGAGAGCTGCCAGAATTCCAGCCAGGGAGGCGCAGGGAAAATGCCCCCTGGCGCCGTGGCAGCAGGCCAGTGGGGTGCAGCCCTGACCGTTCCCAGGCACCAGCCCCACTGTGGTGTGCACTCACAGATCTGGCTTCTGGCTCACTCCCTTTTTTCGGTAGCTGGGCATGAAAAAGAACCATCCGCCACCAGAGCTCAACTTAATTCCCAGTTCCTCTCTGGAAACCATCTGTTGGCATCGCGAAATATTCTGTGTAAAGGCTGTGCTGTGGCTGGTCGGAAGAGGAATTTCAGACCCTCCATCAGGGTCTTTGTGGATAAAGCTAAGCCAGGCCTTGGAAACTGACAGCAGAGTCTGTGCCCCCGCAATAATGTGTGTTGCCCCGGCATCTCACTGCTCCTGCCAGTGACAAACAGAAACCCCTGACAATTTTGCCTCTCTCCTGGCAAATGCAATGATGGCACAGCTGTTTTCTCACTATAAAAAGACAGTCACTCTTCTCTGTCACTCCAGACTATAGCAAAAGGTCAACTTACACTAGTGATTGAACCGCCATGTGTTATGTGAAGAAATGCAAATTCACCAGGAGAGGCTCTAAGATTTCCAATCATTCTATCCATGTGCCAGCACTGAAATGTCGGGGTGGTGCTCACTCAATTTTGAATGAACGCAGGACAAGGAATTTGGGTAAAGACTGCATTATTGGCTGTTTCCAGAAATCTTCATGCAGAGCAATTTTAGTTCCTGCCCTTTTTCCCTTTGGGTCAGGGAAGCCACTCTATCATATTACTGTTGGGTTGGCCAAAAAGTCTGTTATGTTTTTTCTATAAAATAAAAGACACTTTTTCTATTTTTACCAATAATTTTATTGATGTGGATATTTTGAGTATGTCAGCTATTTCCTGCTATTGATGACAATGATAAATATCCTCTAGTGGATAGAGGCCAGGGGTCCTGCTAAATATCTTCCAATGCATAAGACAGCCCCACAGCAAAAAATTATTTGCCCAAAATGTCAATAGTACGAAGAATCTTTGCAAACTACTTTTGACATATTTGATCAGTCACAGCAGCTTCTCCATATACTGCACATTCTAGTTTTTTGCCTCTTAGTTGCATTTTTACCTTTCTTGAAATAATAAATTTGCATAATATGCCAAAAATGTTGCATGTTTTCTTCCATCTTCATTATTAAAATGGCTACATAGAAATTCACCAATGTTGGCCCTGGCTGGTATAGCTCAGTGGATTGACGTGGGCCTGCGAACCAAGCGATCGAGGTTCAATTCCCAGCCAGGGCACATGCTTGGGTTGCAGGCCAGTTCCCAGCAGGGGGCTCACGAGAGGCAACCACACATTGATGTTTCTCTTCCACTCTTTCTCCTTCCCATCCCCTCTCTCTAAAAGTAAATAAATAAAAATATTTTTTTTAAAAAAAGAAATTTACCAATGTTGATTTTTTTAATGCAAGCGGATATGATAGCTGTCACAATATAATCTAACAGAATCGTTTTGAATAAAGTTAACGACAAGTAAGTGCTACTAGAGACACCACAGGAAAACAACCAAACGGACTTTTTGGCCAACCCAATGTATAACTGCTTTGATCTACATTGAGTACCCACTGGGTTAAGACACATTCAGCCGTGCTCTGAGAAACATTATAAAAACTGGAAGAAAGAATAAGTGGACTTTCAGTAAACATCAACAACTGCACACATAAATTTGCCTTTCCCACCCCAAACCCTCCAAAATGACAATAAACAATTTTTTAAAAGATAAAACATGAACCTACAAAAATGAAGAAAAGAGAAAAGGAGATGCAGCCGCAGTATTTTGGAAATAAAAACCCAAGGAGAGGAAAGAAGGGGGTACAGGAGGGGTCAACCAGAAGCAAACTAGTTCATGCTTGGAATCCCCAGGAAGTCTCGGAACTCCTGCCAGGTGCCTCTACAGGCAGAAACGCTGAGTGGGTTTGGAAACAGGGCAAGTGATTACAAGTCTTTTTAGCAGTAAGCAATTTCCCAGGTCCCTTCACCAGCTCTTTGTGGCCAGGCAGCCACAATCCCTACCCCAGGGGAACGTCAGAAGTGTCCTGGACTTCAGAACACCAGACACAGCCATAAATGAAGTGAGTCACCACAATCAAATGGGAAGACTGAGTGAAAAATCACAAATAAACAGCAAGTCCAACCCAACTCCACTCCCTCCTTTATGTTAGTTCTCAGAAATACTGCCATTCAAGTTTAAAACTACAGACAGGAGAGAGAAAACGAGTCACAAAGAATTAGGGATACAAATGGCAC
>PVKM010047171.1:0-11521 GCA_004027735.1 Carollia perspicillata
GTAGGATACCACAGTAAAAGAAAATATTCTCAAAACAAGCTTCGTACAAATCTGCTGTTTAGACCTACCCTCTGGTCACTATTCATACAGACCTACCTATGTTTAGGCAAAGTTGCCTACTGGGAGCCTTTGTTTTTTGTTTTATTCTTCCATTTATTAGTTAAATCATAGTTTCTAAATTAGTACTGGCTCAATGTGACAGGGTGGGAAAGAAGCAAGTAGCCTAAACTGGAGATAACTCCAAATTTAATTTAGAAAGAAATATTTTATTTTATTTTATTTTAAATATTTTTATGTATTTATTTTTAGAGAGAGGGGAAGGGAAGGAGAAAGAGTGGGAGAGAAACATCAATGTGTGGTTGCCTTTCATGTGTCCCCCACTGGGGACCTGGCCTGCAACCCAGGCATGTGCCCTGACTGGGAATCGAACCAATGACCCTTTGCTTCACAGGCCCATGCTCAATCCACTGAGGTATACCAGACAGGGCTAGAAAAAAGTATTTTAGATGATCAAAACTATTTATATGATCAAGGTGATGACATTATTCCCATAAAGTTGTGTGTAAATATTTGCAGGGTGCTGATTCAAACTGTATCTCCAGTACACTGTGTAATGCCTACATTCCTATGAGTTTGAACAGCCTTTCCTGAATGAAGTTCGGACAAATCTTTGCAGCTCTGTCGTTGGTGAGACATCTTGCCGCAGTTGAGTGTAAGACAGCAGCGTCAGGCTTTATGAAGGATGAACTGTGACAAATGACGGTGTGCAGATTCCAGTTCCTTGACTCCCGCCCCAGATTTGCATAAACAAGCAAGATGTGACATGTCGCTGTGACTTGCCATCTCCAAAGTTCTTTGGTAACATTAATGTGGGGGGAAGGAGAGTTGCATATCCCGGGGCCTGACACGTGTTTTCTAAGTACATAGTTCCAGAAAGCGCTTTCCAGATTTGGAGTAGGTTTTGAAGTAAATAATTATACTAGCTCAGACTAAGAAAAGTAGGAAAACTTTCTAAAAAATACACTATAGCCTTTTCTGTTTAATTACTATCGAACACTTATGCAATCTGGTTTCGATGTTATAATGTATACACCCAAGAAAGTTGAATCAGGACCATATAATTTGAGTCAACACCCAGGATCAAACAAAATCATAATAATTTCCATTCAGGTTGTTTCCTTTTCCCCTGAAGCTCAATTGCCATAAATAGCACCTGAGCTGATCTATTCCCATGAGAAGGCAGGTATGGATTAGTGTAGAATTTTGCAGTTGCTAAGAAACAGAAATGCCCATTAAAAAAATGGGCAACCTGTTCGCTAAAGAAATTCGCAGAGGAGCTGGCCTCTTTGTTGGTGCTGTGTAGAGAGATCAGGAGCCTGTTATTAGATAGGTAACAATTTTACTTTGGTTACTGTAAAAATGTTCACCGTAAGGCAGAAACAGTCTCATAACTGCCATTAGTCTTTTGTGATTGAGAAGTCAATGATGAGTATTTTCACACAGCATGCGAATATGGCTTCATTAATTTCAGATATGAAGGGGTACATTATTATGTGTTTGAGGAAAGTAGAGCATTTTTCGTGTGTGGCTGTTTGTGCTCTCTGGGTCCACAGGAAGGAAAACAGCCAAAGAATTCAACAGACATTCAAGAGGTTGTAGAGGAAAACAGAATTAGTTTCTCTTAAAGGTCACTGGACAAGAATGAAGAGACTCCAGGTTGTAATCAGATCTGCCAACACTGAGAGTCCTTCTGTCAGTCAATTAAATGTCTTTGGTCTCAATTTTCTTGTCTTCATGCTAAAAGCCCATGTGTGTGCATGTGCATGTAAGTGTGCACATGTGCAAGTGTGTGCACATGTGTATATGTGTGTGCATGTACATGCATGTACATGTGTTTTGGAGCATCAGGTATTCACCAATTCTGTCACTCTTCCTTCTACAATCATTCATTGACAATTTACTGTAACTAGAACTGTGGTGGGAATATTCAGGGTCACAAAACCCCTTGACTTCAGAGAGTCCACAGTGTAATAGAAAAGATAACTGAGAAGTAGGAAATTAAGATATTACGGGGTGGGCGCAATGCTAGGGCCAAGGACAGGACTGACCGCAATGTTTTACTCAGGCTGCCTGGCCCTGAATACACCTCTGACCCCCTGAAACTCCCTCTCCCGCTGTGTGTGCCCAGGGCCTCTCTCCACACGCACGTGACAACTCACCCAGGCACAGGAAGGGGTGGACATGCTGCTCTGTGGTCCTCTAAGGGGTTAGTAATTGTATCCCGTACAAAAACTTGGTGTCTGAGCCCGTGGCATGGAACTCATACATTTGCAGTTTGGAATTAGTCAGAGCCTTCTAGTATATCTAAAATTATATATCATGGAAGAGTTGATTTTCCCTTTTCAAAGAATAGCAACTTGTCTGTTCACTTTACAACTTCCAGTTTGTCATGAGCATGTGTTTGACACAGTCTTTCCTATAAGTTATCCCGGCAACTGCTTGGCTCACTGCCTGCGGAGCAGCCCGGCACCAAGGAAAAGACAGGAGTCACACACAGTAACTGTGCTGTTCACACAGCTTTTATTGAATGCAGGGTCACTCAGAGTAGAACACTGACATACATTAATATCGTACTTACACCCTGACAATCTAAGAGAATTATCACACACACACACACACACACACACACAGAACAATCAATGGGTGATAACAGACCTGAGTCCCAGAGTCTCAGTCTGCAGGTCCAGGAGAGAGCACGGTGAGTAAGGGGGTCATCAATGTCTTGCAAGGAAGGATCTCCAGAGTCAGGTGGGCAGCAGGGTAGGTGAAGTCCTCACTCCAGTAGGCAGAGCCTCCAGCTGCCAAAGCCAAGGGAGATCAGCGTGGCACGGAGCAGCACCCTGAGGTGTGGAGCTCGGCGGTCTCGGCAGTGGTCTGGGGCCTGCCTCCGTCATGCCTTGAAAGTGGTGGATTCCACCCTTCTGGGTCTTTTCCATAAGTGTCTTGGCACCCCTGATGGCAAGTGGGGAGTTTGCCCAGGAGCCCGTCTGTGGGTGGTCCTGCTCTGCAGACAACGGCTGTACTGATCACATGTGCAGATATCTTCGGTGTGTCTCCTTGCCAGATGTGTCTGCTCTGACTTAGTGGTTTGCTCTTGAACCAAAGTGTCGTGGCTGACTGGCAGCCATCTGGTTGACACGAGTGCCTCTTTGTTTCGTACACTGTGTGCTGTCTCGCCCGGCCCAGCGCCATGGTATCGGTCCTGCTCTCACACAGTTTTCTGTCTTTAGGTTGGGAGACGGGCAGCTGGGTTCAAATGGATTTCAAGTAGCTCTAGAATCTAATCAAATATCAAAAACTGTGTTATCAGAACTATTTCAAGATACTGGGTTGTGTATTGTTAATATGAGGGACAACCAAACATCTAACCAACAATTACTTTTTCACATCTTTCTGTTCAGTTACTAACATACTGTGAGCTAAACAGCACTTTACATAATCCTTCAGGGAATCCAGTTACTGGAAAGTATTCACACCTTCCAGGTGGTAAAGAGCTTCGATGCTGCATTTGCAAACAATAAGATAATTTTGTTCTGTTTCAATCTTAAAGAATTAGAACCTAATCAAAACAGTAGCTGCCACAGGTTCTCAAAGTTACATGCCCTCTTCCTGCCTCACTTAGCATCTCGCTTAGAAAAGATTTCGAAAACACGGGCTCCTGTTTTCCTTGCCCAGCATCCAGTCCCCACGCTGCCCTGTCCGCTTCCTTTGCTCCTCTCCTTTGAGTTTTTACCCCGTTTGAACCTTTTCTTTGATATGAGATGTCAGCAAAATTCAAGGGGCATCTACTTTTCGGTGTTTCAGCTTCTGGTACATGCTTCCGAGTTTGCGATGGGGGTGTGTGTGTGTGCTTATGTCGTCTCTGATTTAATAAAGCAAACCGAAGTGGAAGGGTTAGCTTGCACTTCAGTTTGTGCTAATTTGTTTGTACAGTTAAAACACTTAAGCACTTATTGACTTGTTTTGTTATTAATCGATAATGAGGGATTGATTTTGGTATACTAAAATGGATAGCCAATGGATCGTCTTCACATTTGAACTCTGTAAGCTGCCGTCATAAAAGTAGTGAACGGTTGAATGGCCCTCGCTTGCAGCCAGAGTGGCCTAGTTTAGTAAGGCAAATGGGGTCATTTTCCTGGTCTAAGAAGCCTATTAATGAGGTCAAGGTCATGGATTCAATTCCACTTCAATTAGCCTTACCCCATCTCATTGCTATGGGCTGACTTTCTAAGTAAATCCTTGCACAGGGCCAGGAGGAATTAATGAGAACGCCTGAATGGATCCATTAAAAACTCATCACAAGGAACAAAAATTATAAGGCAGTGACAAAGAAATGGTTGAATAGGGAATAAACGGGCTGGTTTCTTGTTCCAAGAGCATATCTGAGGATGCTACCCATGCTCTCAGGAGACAAAGGGGTTGTTGACAATGTAGAAGACTGCAGGGGACAAGGTGATGTGCTACCCAGGTCCCCATCCACGTCGGGCTATTTGTTCTGGATCCCATGGATGCTGCTGACCCAGATTTCCGGCTCTCCATCCCTTCAGGTCTTGTCTCAGCTGTGGAGAGCAGCCGCACCCACATCTCACCCCTCCAGGGGGCAGCAGAGACCCAAGAACTGATGTTAAACTGGAGGGAGACCTAAGGGCATGGCCATTTCAGTCCACTCAGGACCTTTCTGAAGGGCCACTGTAGCTCCTGAGCACCCTGTGGGGTCCCTGGGGCTGTGGGTGGGCCCAGATGACTCCCCAGTATCCAGCTCTGTCCAGTTTTGCTTCCTTCCCTCTGTCTCACAGATCCAATTCCAAGGGCGTTCCCTAGCATCCCCCCTCAGTGCCAGCCCCCCAGGCCAGAGCCCTACTCTTGGGAAAGGCAAGTGCAGCCCAGACCTTTGTCTGCTGTCTACCGTCGGGCCTGGCTCCGTAACTCACAGGTCCCAGCGTGACAGGAAAACGCACAAGGCACCATCTTTAAAAAGCAGTGAAAATCTCACAAAGAGATGCGGGGCCTAAACAAGTGCGGGGATGTGTGAGTGGGGGTTGCACAGGGTTTGTGCATGCACGGAGCCAGACATGACTGTTTTCATCAATAACTCAGAGACTAGAAAGTCCCACCCATAGTGATTCAGTGGAACCCATCACTCCAAGGTCACAAAAAGTACCAAGGGTGTTATAGCCTCAGAATCAGCAAATATTCCTGTTAATAAATAACTGACCATAGGGTTTTTATAAACACACTGACCAAAACCTTTAATTTCATTAATTTCAGTAGAAAATAGGCCAGCAATAGCTAAAGTGATAGATATGTGGAACAGAACACCTTTTATTTTAAATTTTGAACTTTGTGCACTTGTAGCACCAGACTGGAATTTCTTCTGTTTCTGCAAAGGTGCTGACCTCACACAAACCATAGCGTGGCAATGATTGCTAATATGTACGAGGATTGCCTGCTGTTTTGCCTGTATCGGCACGTAGGTTGTCATCCCAGCCCCCAACCCAGGCCCACAAATAAGGCATGGCCATTCCAGTTTTACAGATGCAGTCACTGAGGCAGAGAAAGGCGTAAGAAGTCTTGCTAGTCAGACCTAGTAGCGCTAGAGTGGGAACAACAGGAATCTGGCTCCAGTGTCAGACCCAAACAGTGCACCACACAAAACAGAAACTCACAGTATGAACTTGAACAAACACAAAAGAGAGCCCACGCTGCAGCCAGGTAGAGAGGACTCTTTCTGATTTGCCTAGCTGAAGAGGTACGTGGTTCCCAAAGAGAAGGCGGCGGAGAGGGCTGGCCCACCTGCACCCTGAAATGTTAGAAGATGCCCCCAGTGTGTGAACGCTCACATTTCATGGGCGCAGAAGCCTGCTCGAAAAGAAGACCAACACGAAGTCTGCAGTTGTGTTCGTGGGCCAGATCCATGCCCTCTCCGTTCATTCTCTTGTTAGCAACGTTGAGTTTTCGGTCAAAGCATCCTCTCCTTGGTCTCATGGCCCCACTGATGGTCAGAGATAACTCCTGAGACGTAGTGGACAAAAATGGCAATCAAATTCAAGGTGCCAGTGTCCAAAGTGAGTGGGCAAAACCAGGGAGCAGAGCAGCCCTTGTAGGAAAGTATGTGAGCAAGACAGGGTCCTGCCAGAGCCGCCCAGCTCAACCCTTCCTGCAGAAATGATAACAAACATCATACAGCTACCACATACTGGGATGATACTATGAAACTCATACAAACATTCTTCTGACTCATTTTCTTTTTAAAAATCTTCTGAAATAATGTGTATCCCACAGTGTGTATTATACTACATGTTCTTAAAAAATATCGAAAATAGTATTCAGAATATTTTTATTTATCCATTTTGCTGTTGATTAGCTAGCATTGGGGTAGATTTCAGTTTGGGTCTAAGAAACAAGAGAATATATATTTACTGTATCACTCTCACATTCATTCATTTATGATGCTATTCATTTATTTAAGAAATAGTTGGTACTGTGTCTCAAGCACTGAGTTGGCATAACTCATACAAGAATGAGCAGAAAACAATTATGGTCCATAAACTCCTGGAACTTAAAACCTAGGTAAAGATAATTTAGGGATTGACACAAACAAATAAACGAACAAAAAAACCCTACAGGAACAGTATGTGGTAAGCAGGAGAGGGACCTGACTTCATGAGAACATGTAATGGGGATTCCACATCGAATCCAGGGAATCAAAATGCCTCACTGAGAAAATAAAAAGAGACGAGATCTGGACCATGTGTTGGGCTGAAAAACAAGAAGGTCGTGAGGCATTTTCAAGACCAGGAAAAGAAGAATGTGCAAAAGCCCTGTGGCAGGAGAACCTAGCACAGTCCGGAGCTAAGAGGTTTACTACGGCTGGGGTCAGTTCGATGCAGGCTGGATGGAAAGGCGGAGGCTTGTGTCTGACACCCCTTGTGGGATCCATGAGGGTTTTGGTTTTTGTTCAAAGAAAAATGGGAAACTTTTTAGCTACATATTTATATTTAGATTCATATTCTTAAACAAGCTATCTGACTGCTTCTAAAAATGGAGCACAGCTGATCAAGAGCAAATGCAGGAATACGTGAGACAATGCTAGGAAGCAGGTGGACGTTAAATGTTCTTATGGCCAAGTAAGGAGAGTCTGGAGGTGCATTGGACAAAGGGCAGGTGCCACTGACAACTTTTGGTTTTTGGCTTGGGCAGCTGATGAGTCCTGGTGTACTTCCTCACGTCGGGAAATGCAGAAAGCAACCGTACTTGAGGTTAATGGGAGGTTCCTGGTTCAGGGTTTGTTGCAGTGATTGTGAGATGCTTCGGAGGCACGCAGATGGAGGTGTCGATGTGTTAACAGCTATTGTAAAATCGTTAGTCACTTAGGCCATTAGCCTGGATTAATGCACTTGGCTCATTACACTCAATGTTAGTACTTGAACATGAGATGGACACATTTGTAGAATAACTCCTGACCAGGGGTCATCAGCTTAAACACATTATGCAGATATTCACGATTACAAAAACTACAGCAAGTAGTGTAATGGATATCCATGCACTCACCTCCCAGATACAACATTTTTGAGATTTTGCCAAATTTACTTCTTCTCTTTTTTAATTTTTAAATTTTACTTGCTGAAATATTTTGAGTGCCATTTACATAGTTTAGTACTAGAGGTCTTTAAAGAATATGCCACTATCGCATCTAATGCAAATACCACGATGACTGCAATAATTCATAATAAAAGACTCATTCTTAATATAAGTGATGATAAATATCTAATGCCAAACTAGCAATGGAATTTCACAGTCTTGACAGTCTACTTTTTAATATGTTTATTTGAATTAGAATTCAGCATCGACACCATGCTTTTTAAATTGTTTCTTCAGTCTCATTTATTTGGTAGCATTTCACAACCCCTCAGTTTTACAGGGGACATGTCATTGATGGGTCACATACACTGGATTGTCCTGTGAGGCGTCCCATGTTCTGGGTTTGTCAGCTTGATTCCTTGGGACCGTTACCTTGTTCTGTTCACTGTGTTTCACTGATCAGCTGAAGTTCAAATGCAAGTGTGGATCCGGTTCAGCATTTTGGCGCGCATACTTACGGGGGAGGGGGGTGCTATGCCACCCGTCAGAGCATGTCAGGACGCAACCCGTGTCCGTTTCTCGTGATGCTCAGACTCCTCCATGAGTCCAGGTGGTGGCAGGTTGGTCTCTTCCCCGTAAGGCCCTGTATCAACTTTTCATTCACTCATTGAGATTCCAGTATCTGCCCCTACATTGGATTAATACCAGCCTCTTTTGGTATTTGGTGACTCTTTATTGAAGTTTTATTCTCCTCATGTTTTTTTTTTTTCATTCTGGAATAACTGGTCACTTTATGTGAGGACAAAATTATTTTCTTTTTCTTGAACCAAAACTCATCCTGCGTGCCTTGCATACAAAGTCACACCTCCCTACCACTCTTACTACTGATGGAGCCTCATTCACACATATTGATGTTTCATCACAGCACCTTCTATTGCACAGAGAGAACCAGGAGGTTGGTAAATGTCCATCACTGTCACACACACCAGCCTTTAGAGCAGCCGAGCAGAGCTCATGTATAAACACACATCTCACGACTTTTTATAGATGTAAGTAAGTATCCCTAGTTCACCTTCGTAGTGCAACTCAATGTGCAAAAGGGATCTGGGAGACTTTCAAAGGAGCAGAGGGCGGCTGCTAGAGAATGTGCCCTTGGGGCCCCTGCGGTGATACTGTCCAGCAGATCTGTGTGCCTCTCTGGGTGCGTTTCTCCCTCTATCCTCCCGTCCCTTCGTGCCCCACCCCATCGCAGTCTCCTCTGGCTGCCTTGTCGTTCAGAACCAGGTTATTGTAAGCAGTGGCTTCACACAGGCCTGTGTCACGAGGGCCTGTGGCACCGAGTTGGACATGAGCTAATGGGACAACCTTTCAAAGACAACACAGGAGGACGACATCCCTGTGGCCGAAGAGACTATAACGCAGTGTGGAGCACTGGCTGCGGGCCAGATAGGGGGAGCGGCGCTGGAGCTGCAGAGCGAATAGCGTCCTTCGGTCAGCACCGTGTCTCTGAAGTTGCTGAGATGTGACACTGCTGGGCAGGGCCGTGGCCTTGGAGGGGAAGGAAGGGGCTTTGTGGGGGAGTACATGACACACCAACTCTCCCCCTCCTGCTTGCCCTTTGCTGAGCTCCTCATGTCCAGGACTTCAGAGGGTGCTGGCATCCTGGACATTCTGAAACAAGGTCCTTGAGGAGGCAGTTAGTTAAGCTAAGGTCCTCCTGGAGTGGGGTGGGTCCTTGTGAACGGGAGAAATCTGGACACACAGACACCCAGAAGGAGAAGGCCACGTGAACCTGGAAGCAGAGGCCAAGGCACCCCAGGGATCACCAGCAGACCTCCCAAAGCTGGGGGATGGCTGCAACACACGCTCCTGCTGAAGGGACCTACCTGGCTGACACCTGGATGTGGGACTGGGAGTCAGAATGTCCAGAAGGTACATTTCTGGTATTGAAGCCGCCCCTGCATTGTGAAGGCAACCCAGCAAGACACGAACGCACGCACACTCCTGAGACACAGAATTGGGATGTGAGCCCTGCATGTGGGGAGAACAAGTGAACTCACATGTGACTTTACAGTTCTGGGTGGGTGGCAGATCAGAAAACTCTCCACAGACGTGAGTGCCAGTTAAATTAGACCTAAAGCGATGGACAGAATCGGGGCAGCGAGGCTGGAAGATGTGTGGTGTGGAAAGGAGGTTTTTTGCTCTGGCAAGACAGGAAGCACAGAAAAATACCAAACCTGTGCCTCTCAAATGAGAGAGTTAAGGCCCCCAGGGAAAACTGGGACCATTCTGCGAAAGCCCATGAACATCATGCTGAGGAGTCTGCACTGGATCTGGGGACAGGGGGCCCTTCGTGTTCTTTGAGGACACACAGCACTTTGAGAACAAAGAACACAGTTCTTTGAGGATGCGATCAGGGACACCTTCGCGGTGTAGATAAACTATTCAATCCTGAAGTCTAATTTACTGCCACGGATGAGTTCATTGGATCCTTAGGTCAGAACCCCGCTGCGGAAGGGCCACTCCTCCTAGGGGGTCATGTGAAGCTTCCAAGGAGGCATCTTCTGAGGCTTTTGTGCCCAGCACTGTTCTGGGTGCTGCGGTTGCTGCTGTGGGCAAGGTAGAGGCCCTTCCCACAGGGAGTTTACATTCCAGTGGAGAGAGGCACACACGGAAAGACACACGGCTGTGTGATGTAATGCCAGGGAGGGTCAGGGCTATGGGAAGGGACATCTGGGTGAAGGCAGGAAGACAGATAACAGGAGTGTGTTTTCCTAGGTAAGACCATCAGGAAAGTTTCTTAGGGACATTTATTTCAGCAAAGACCTACTGAAGGGATGGAACCAAGCCACCGGCCTTTTCCAGGTAAGGGGATCCCAGGGAGCAGCACACACAGTGGTTCTTGCAGACTCTGGTGTTTAAATAGTACAATGGCTATAAAAGTACAAAGTGGCCAAATACAAGTACTAAGGTTGTACTGGGTAAGAGCTTGGAAAAAATTCAAGAGAAAAAGGTAGAAGAAACCTTTCTCATTGTGTCTAAAGGTATCCTAAGAACACTGAAGCTTTCACCTTTGGGGAGAGTCTCAAGGACACAGTGGGGATGGGACAGGCAGCAGAGTCCCAGAAGGACCAGTGGGTCAAATCCACATGGCCACCTTATCCATTCTGGGAGGGCTGCTTTGAAACTTAATCCAAAGAGAATGGCACTGTGATGTCCTTCAAATACACGGATTTAACCATAGCCACACAGTTGGGCGATGGAAGTGTTAGTTGTAGCTGTGCAACAAACCAGTGTGTTGCCCCGATGTGTAGGCAAGGCGGGAGTGAAAGTAACCCTGAAAGCTGCGTGAGCGGGAAAACCAGACGGCGAGGCGTGTGTTTCAGGGGCCCCAGCCCCACGGTTTTCTCGGTGATGACCCTGATGGAGAGGAAGCATGAGGAGTTCTTGGCCCGCCCACACGTAACGTGAGTTTGAAGTAGCCCCAGGGATGTTCATGTGGTCAGTGCCTTTTATGGGCTCTTGGAAACCATCCCCTAAATTCCTTTATGTTTGACTTGGGCATGGTCACCAAGCGGTAACAACAGAAGACGGTCAGTCTGAAATGGTGTCATTTGCATATAGTCATTTGCAAAAATCACTCCTACAAAAGTTTGAAACACCTGTTAATAAAAATAATTTCACATTATAAACGATCTGTTGTACTATCTCTGCACATTGGTTATGGGAAGTGAAAAAGAACTGGTAGAAGCCTGTTGGGTGCAGTTTCTGACCTCTCTTGGCATTGCTACCAGAAGGGCAGTAATTCACTTCTTCGGGGGGCTGAACAGAAATCGTGAAGCGTCTGTACTGGCGGGTGGGGCCTGGGAGGAAGGGTGAC
>PVKM010047172.1:0-11515 GCA_004027735.1 Carollia perspicillata
GACTTCCAAGGCTATATAGCTTCCACCGTGCTCTATGGAATAAGTGATCTGAAAGCTATCTGCCAAGATTTATGCCATGGCTCACCTAAAAGTGTCATGCTATGCAGAAGCTCCAACTAGCCCATGTGGAAAAACTATGTGAAAAGAATCTGAAATTAGTTGAAAAGAGAGACTCAGAGAGCCCTGGCTACTTCAGCTCCCAGCTGTGCGATCTCCAGCCATCCGTCTGCAGCCACGAGAGAGATGCCACACCACAACCTCATCCCCTCCTGAATTCCTGAAACACAGACACTTATGTAAGAGATTGTAAAAGAATTTTGTTGCTTTAAGCCACTAAGTTTGGAATGATATGTTTTTGCAAATATATATATATATATATATATATATATATATATATATATATATATCCCCAGAACCGACTATTTGCGATAGGAGCTCTTGGTGTCTCCAGGCCCCTAGCATTCCTTCTTCATCGCCATCACAAGCTCCATTTGCTCCTGCTGCCCAGTGTGTTGTTGACACCCATCCTGCTTTTATTCACACCTGCCACCTCTCTGCTCTCTACATATTCTGCAGAATTTTTGTTTGCTATTATGACTGCAAATACTACCTTAATTTTACTGAGGAACACAAAAGGAGTAGAAAGAACAGTCAGAAAAATTACTTAAATAAATCATGGCAGAAGTTTTTTCAACTTTGATGAAAAGTGTAAGCTCATGGATCCACAAGGGTCAATAACATGAAACATGAAGTGAAGACACATGAATAAAACTGAACCCAAAGTATATCATAACAGCATTTGTAAAATCAGTGATTAAAGGGAAATCTTAAAGGTAGCCACAGACAAAAGACGTTTTAGACATAGAGAAACAAAAATAAGTGTGGTAGTAGATTCCTTATTGGAAGCAATGCAGATGTGAGGTAGAGCCCGTTTTTAAAGCACAAAAAGAGAAAAGAGAAAAACCTGTCAACCTAGATTCTCAACCCAGTGAAAATGTCTTTCAAACTGATGGCAAATTATGTAGTAAGAACTTAGAAAGCTAAAAGAATTAATTACTTAGCAGACTGTACTGCAAGAAATGTTAGAGGAAGCCCTTCAGGCCAAGCTAAAATTATTTCACATGGAAATCTGGATTTACACAAAGGACTGGAGAGAACTGGAAGTGTTTAACTACATGGCTAATTATAAAATACTGTTTTCCCTACTTTTTCCATCTCTTTAAAAGTTAATCGATTGTCGAAAATATGAAAGATAACAATATATTGTGGAGTTTATGGCATATTTGAAGTGAAATAACAGCTCCTAACACACAGGCTGGAAGCTAACCCAGTATGATGTACAGTTCCTATAGCACATGTGAAGTGCACAGTAAGACATAAAGATAGAGTGCGATAGGTATGTGCATGCCATAAACCCTAAACCCATAAACAAACTGAAGAGGCTATATTAATATTTACCAAATTTTATTCCAGAACAAAAATAGTATTACCATGAATAACGAGGGTGATCACATAATGATACAGGGATCAGTTCATCAAGGGAATCTAAAAACAGAATATGTATAGATTTAATAGAAAAGTTTTAAAATAGATAATGCAAAAAACATTAAAACTGAAAGCATAAAAATAAAAATCCCCAAATATATTCTGAGATTTCAATGCTCATCTCTTAATAGTATTAAGAACATCTGAAATAACATAGACTTAAAAAGCATATTAAACACTTCACCTAATTGATATTTATGTAAATACCAACCAGTAATAGCAAGATACAAATTATTTTTAGTTACACATGGAACATTTATCAAGACAGACCACTTATGGACTATAAAAATTCTTCATAAATTTAAGAACACTTATATAAGGTATTCTCAAGGATTCTGAGTACAATGGAATTAAATTAAATATAAATATCAGGAAGATATTTGGAAAAACTTCAAATATTTGAAAACTATATGATACACTTCGAGAACAGGTAAAGATCTCTATTTAAAAAGCTACATCTAATGGCATATTTATTATTTAAAAAAATTATTGCTATTGCTCTCTCACTAAGATTTAGAACAAGGCATGGATGGCTGGTCTTATGTATCATGTCTAATCAACATAGTGCTAGAAGAACAATAGGCAAGATTTTTTAAAAAAATATGCAGAGAACAAGTAAAACCATGTACATTTGCATGTGACAAATCTTCTATGTAGAAAGTCCTATGGAGTCTACGAAAAGCTACTAAAACTAATAAGCGTGTTTAGCAAGTTTGTAGGATACAAAAGCGATCCACATAATCAATGGTATTTTGTATATTAGCAACAAACAACCAGGAACTGAACATTTTAAAACAACAGTTTTAAAAATAGCTAAAACTATGAAACAAGATAATCTCACAAAATATGCTAAATATTTGTACCATGAAAGATGAAAACTATTGCTGAAGGAAACTATTGCTGAAGGAAATTAAAGAGGCCATTATAAATACAGGAATATATAAGTTCACGATTGAGACAATACAACATGTTAAAATGTTCATTCTCCTAAATTTAGCTTTAGGTGCAACACAATTTTAATCAAACTCTTAATTTTTTAAAATAAATTGAGAAGCTTCTTCTAAAATATATATATGGAAATGCAAAGGACTTAAAAAACAAAGCAATTTTCAAAGAATAAAGTTGAGTGGGATCTGGAATAATTAATATCCATATGAAAAAATACCCCACTTCAATCTATACCTCATGTGCCACATAGAAATAATTTTAAAATGGATCTTAGACTAAGTGTAATAGAAAACTTGTAGAAAACTAATCTAATGAGAGAACATCTGGTGATGTTAAATTAGGGAAAAGAATTTTGATGACACCGAAAGCATGACCTACAAAAGGAATTGATGTCTGGCTTTACTAATATTTTTAAACATCTGTTCTTTAAAATATACTGTAAATAGAATGAAAATGCAATCCACAGAATGGGAGAATGTATTTGCCAATCATATATCTAAGTGGCTTGTATCCAGAATAATGTTTTTTAATTCCCAAAATTTGAGAATTAAAAAAAAAAAAAAAACAGGCACGAGATTTGAACAGACTCTCTGCCAAAGCAGATATACAGAGGGAGAATAATCCAAATTAGTCATTAGAAAAATGCTACTAAAATTCACACTGAGATGTCAATGTGCATGGCTTAAATGAAAAAAAGAAAAAATGACCACACCAAGTGTTGGTACATACAGTTGTAGGGGAACTGGAATTATCATACACTTCTGGCAAAACTGTAAAAGATTACAATGACTTTACAAAACTATTTATTGGTTTTTGTAAAAGTTAAATATACACCTATGTTTCAACACAGCTGTTTTACTCCTAGATGTTTACCCAAGAAAAATGAAAGCCTATGTCAATACAAAGAGTTTTAATGAGTGTTATTAGAATTTTTTTGTAATAAGCACATGTAGGAAATGATCAAGAAGCTCATCAACATATGAATGGACAAACAAATCATCATATATCTGTATAACATTATTCAGCAACAAAAAGAGTGAATGATTAATACACACAAAAACATGGATATATCCCAAATAATTATCCTGAGTGAAATAAGGCAGGCAAAAGTCAGTACGTACTGCCTGATTTCATTTGTACAATTTTCCTGACAATTTAAATCAACCTGTAATGACAGAAAGTGGACTGGTGGTTGCCTGGAGACTTGGATAGAGAAGATTCCAGAGGGTTACAGAAGGCCACAGTGGGCAGTGGATATGGTGGACATGTCCATTATTTTGATTATGGTGGTGATTTCACACTTGTATGCATACACCAAAACTTACCAAATTGTACACTTTAAATATGATCACTATCATGAGTCAATTACATCCTAGAAAATCTGTTTTATAAAGTAAAGCAAAATATTCGTGGAGAGCCACATTCTGATATTGTACTTAACTAATTGACTTTTCAGCAGTTTATTTTAATATGTCTGTTTACTTACCTGTAAATTGGGATAATTATGGTATCAACTACATGGCTTATTGTTGTTGTATGTTTTAGTATTTATTAAGTGAGCTGATCTCTGTAAATCCCTTAGGATGCCTGGAACATAATATAAATTAGTTACTAGCTATGCTTCATATGTTGGAAAAGGTAATAGGTTCCAAATGATTTCATGGATCACTTCTTTGCTGATTTAATGGAAGCCTATTCCTTCCTCCAGTCCCACAAAACAAAGAAAAGGAATCGTCTTGGGCTACTGGAGTTTGTATCTGGCAAAGCCTTGTGCTTGCAATTTAAGAAATTATTTAGAATTATATACTATTTAGCTTTCACCTTGAGAAAATAGAATGCTAAAGGCAGGGACTTTTTCTAATCCTTCTGTAGACATTTTCTCACTCTCTACCTAGATTCTGTGCCAGTGTAGTGCTTTTTAGCTCAACAGAATGCCTCCTCTCTATCCCTACAAATAGTAGACCCAGCAGTTTTTCCATTGCTGGTTTTTACTAAAACATTTTACTGATTTTGAAAACCTCTCATTCTGAAATTCCTTTCACTTCTGCCATCTCCTAAGCACCATAAACTATGATGTAAACATAAATTTCCTTGGAGTAAGTTCTTCTTGCAAAACAAAAAATACCATCAGAGAGCTGTGGGCATGTTTAACCCCAACCCCCGATTGCTGGCAATACCTAGGATTTCTCTATACCATACACATCTCTTTATTAACAACATCACAGGGCTGAGGTGCCATAGCTGAGAGACTGAATTCAGTATGCTTGGTTTTTTATTTACTCAGACCGAAAGCAGCTGCATTTCTGTTTGAATTGCTCCCTGAGCTCTCCTGCAAATATATAAAAGGATGTTATAAATAAGTTAGGGGTTGATGATTCTCATTTGTCAGTGAGGGCAGCCTCAGTGAAAGCTGCAGCAGGGAAGAAGGGAGGCAAATGCTCAGAAACCCTTCACGATTGTAGAGTTAATCCTTCAGAGGATATTCTCGGGGAATCTGAGGATGCATTTGAGGGCAAGAATCATATCTCTTCTTGGGGAGAGGTAGAAACAAGGAGATACATCTTTTCCAAGATTAGGCATCGGGTTTTATAACTTGAATCTTTGCTGTTACTTAATCAATTTTAACACTACATGGCACTCCACACCTAAAAAGAAGTGCCTCTGTGTGTGTGTGTGTGTGTGTGTGTGTGTGTGTGTGTGTGTACTCACGTGCCCATGCAGGGCTGTGTGTTATATAATGGTGGAGCAACTGCATCGCATATGACGCTTTTATCACTCAGCCCTGAACTCTTGTTCCAGAGCATGGCTCAGTCTTCCCATATCCTGTACCCTTCAGAAGCCCATAGGTTTCAGCAGAATCAGTTATTTTCTACTTTCTGAGAATGAACCTCAGCATATCTCTTGTTCTCGTGCTTGTGGACTCACATTCCTCTTTTTTAAAGTTTCACTGTGTTAATTTAATCATCAATTCCAGTGTTGTTTTATCTGAGACATCTCCAGCCTTCTTAGGCTTACCCAGGAACTCCCTCCTCTGCATTCCCACAGCACTTCATGCAGGATTTTGTTGTGGCCTGACGTTCATCGAAATCACTAGGGTTGGCTCTTTCCAGAAGAAAGCTTTTGAAGACACCGGTCACATTTTATTTTTCTCTGTATCATTGGTGCTCAGCCAGCATTTGGCATCATAGTTGGTGTTCTTTATAGGCTTGTGGAGTGAGTGGCTAAGTAAATAAATGAACAATCCTGAGACTTCAAGAGGCAGAGGACAAGTACAGTACTCCGGGGGCCTTTAACGAGCTGGCAGTGGCACTGCTGCCGCAGATGTGGGTTTAGCGGCCTGGTCCCTGGCACCTACTGCCACGCTTGCTGCCAGGGCTCCTCGTGTCCCTTGGCCAACCCTGAATTATTGGGGAGTCTGGCTAGGTAAGCATTTGGAAATGCCAAGAAAAGTACTGATGTTAGAAAGAATCATTAACAGGAACTGAGCTGCAATAAGATGATTTGCATGGTCAAAGAGCTATTAAAATCAGGTAGAAGGAGTAAGTCGATGAAAAATTCAAAGGCAAAAAATTGTAAGATTTCAAAAGGAGAGGCTGTGCAATAAAGACAAAATATTTCCATATTTTGGAAAACCCAAGAGGTAAAATATATAATGTAAGTTACTGAGTTCAATTATTTTTAAGGATAATAAAGTATTAGAATAATTCTTCGATGAAATTTACCATACAGGCAGTTAATTTATTCAGGTTAAGGAAAAACTTCTTACTTTCCAGAAAATAGTCCAAGTTATTTTTGAAAAATATAAGTTTATCTGAAAATATATGAACACGATGGACTCTTTCTGACTTGGAATATGAAGTTACATGTTCCCATTATCTATTGCTGTATAACAAACTATCCCAAGTTTCAATGATTTAGTGATTACAAAACAATTATTTTATCATGATCGCTTATGGAAGTTGACTGGAGTCAGAACACTGTTCTCACTGGGGTCTTTCATGCGGTTGCAGTCACAGGGTGGCTGGGACTACAATCTTCTAAGGGACCTCACTCGATCACGTCTGGCACATGGGCTGCTAAGGCACAGATGGCTGAGGGCTGCAATGACCTGTGCCATCCTGCATCTCTTTCTGGCTCTTTGTAGTAGCTCTGCATAGTACCTCAATCATGGTGGCTTCAGGTGATACTCTTACATATCCTTACATGGTGGTTCAGAAACTCCGAAATTGTGCATCCCAAAATGCAAGCATCCAGTGTCATTTCCACCACATCTATTTATCAAGACCATCGCAAAGACTCTCTCGGTGTTAAGGTGAAGCGACATAGCTTGATGGGTAGACATTTTAAACCGTCATTCACATTTTCGAGTACAAATTAACACCCTCCCATCCACACATATACATACACATACACTCAATTCTTTACAGGCTTTCAATTACTTGGGTGTCATGGATTTTCAATATGCTTTTAAAACTGCCCATCTCTCACTGGTATGCATTACCTCCATAGACAAACTTAAATGAAACTCTATTGAGTAAAATGACAATAAATTAGAATGAGATAATAACTTCTTCATTGCCTATTTTCAAAGACTAATTTCTAGAGAGACGTTATAAAGTGCATGTGACTGCGGTGAGATTGAGATATCCGGTCTGACACTCCATCACAAGCAAAGCTGGCTTGGGAAACAGAAACTGCCAACTGGTCTGCATCCAGGGGCTTGTTTGATGAGATAACTGATTGTTCTTGGTCCCTGTTCTCTATTTACTCACTGCAATATCTCTGGCTACATTCCCACGTGTAAATTTTGTATTTTTGTCTTATTTTTTGATTCTCTTAAGAAAAAGGACTGAAGCTGTTATCACTCCACTGTAAATCAAAATGGTGTAGTTACTTCCAAGCTTCCAATCTAACCACACTATACTCGTGTGAAGCTGCATTCCAGGTCAGAGTTTCCAAGTCCGAATGTTCATGATGAGCTACTATCGAAGAAGGAGAGCTTAGTCTAGACTTTTCCTCTCATGCAAGGAATGTGAGTTCTGGCACGTGCTTGTACAACTGTGTGTGTGTAGTGTTTTCTGTCCCATAAGTAGTGTTTAGACGTGTGATATTATCGGTCCTTGATCTATAAATATATGCACGTTCAATCTTAAGTTTCCTGAACATTTGGAGGGGGGACTTTATTTCATTTTGTAAAGTTTGAGTGAACCATTTAGTAGAGGAAGACGTGCTTAGATTAAAATAAGGGTGAAATAAACCGTCTAGACTTCCAGACTCCATGGCCGCCATGATCAGTCACGGGGGCACTTGGTGGAAACACTTAATCATGAGTAGTTTGGACTTCACAGCTGTCCCCTCTGAGTGGTCTTTCCTGACCCCGCCCTACCTCACTCCAACAATTGACCACTCCCTCCTCTGTGGCTCAAGCTCGCCAAGGTCCTGTACATGCAGCTACTGTAGGAGCTGTCTTCCTTACGGCTTTGGCTTTCTGACCCCCATCCACACTTCTGAAACCCGGATCCCTTAAATTGTCAGGGCATCTGTGTTGGTTTCATATTTCTACTTTGCTGCAGAATGATGCATTTGCAAAATGTTTTGGAAAAAAGGAAGGCACACTGACAGATTATTCTAAATTAGTTTAACAGATTTTCTTTAGAGCAAACTTGGTAGGGCTTCACTATCAGCTCCTGACAATGACCATTCTCATCCAGAAAATACCAGCACTGAAATGAAGTAGTAGAAGCAGTAAAGTGGGACTGTTTCACTTTTTCTTGCTTGATGGAACAAAGGCATAATTCCATTCTCTAACTCCACTCTCCCTCTCTTTGTCATGCTGAAAACTCTGGGAAAAAGAAAGCTGATGCAGTGTTTGTCTGTCAAAGGGGTGAGACTTTGTATCTAGTGAGGTCCCAGTTGTACTTTTATGGTCATATTAATGGCTTCGGAGGGGTAGTCCTCCTCCGCCACAGGATGGAACTTGTCTCATTTTCTATCACTAGCCCCTATGACTTCATATAGGATTCCAGAATTCTGATAAACTGTCATGTGGAAAAATGATAAAGTGATTTATGCTCAATTTTGCTGGAAGGGAGAAATGCAAGGGCTGTCAGTCGGAGTCTTGAGAACAAATGAGTTACAGTTCATGAGGCAGCTCAATAAGGCTATCATTTCCCATCAGCTCCCATCACTGACAGCCAAGATTTACTGGCTGGAGAATGGGAAGGGGGCCGAGGTTTGGTGCCAGGTGAATCGGCACTATTATTCTATCAACCAGGCTCATATAGACAAGAGGTTACCATGAATATTTGATGGTAGCGTCTTCCCAGAAATGCTTGTGAAACATAGCATTACTTTTCTTCCATTTGTAGGGAGCCTCTCCCTCTCTCCACACACATGTGCCTCTCTGTGAAAAATGACCACTTGTAAACCACAAAGGCATTTGGGATTGTTTGTTTTCACTGCTCCAGCTGGTGGCATGTTCCTCTTGGCAGTCAGTGCATGCAGTACCCTAATTCATTCTCCTCTGTCCTCGTAGGAAGAACGGAAAAATCCCTCATCTACCGTGATGCTGTATACATCGCATCTATCACTATCCGTCTGACAGTGGCAGAGAGCGGACAGCCTCAAGCCCCCTATGTGCTCAGAGAAAACAGACTTTGATCTATGGCATTTGCTGTGTTCTCCAGGCAAATAAAAGGTAGAAAGGCAGGGGCAGATTTAGATTAGCCCTAAAAACAGTTCCAGTTGAATTTCTTTGAAGTAGAAATATGTAACTTTGTAAATCCGAAACAATGATATAGACCTCTTTTCCTTGAAACATTCGTTTCAGTGGGAAGGGGTCTCACCTCAATACATTTCATATGGGTTGGGTTAGTTTTACAAGAAATCACATTTAACCTTTGCCCTCTGGAGCTAGGGAAATACATTTCTAAAATCTTTAGAAGGAAGTTTTAGTGTTTATTTTGTATTCAAAACCAACTCAAGATGATTTCAAATAAGCCTTATCTACTGCATCATTTCCCAATGTAATCTTTGGTTTATTGGTTCATTATTTCAAAGCAATAATAGCTGTTTTGTGAAAGTATGGTGAATTGGAGGCTTACAACAAGGGGGAAGTTTTCGAGCTGCTGAATATTTTGCTTGCCTTCATGAAACTTTAACTTCTCTTAAGAAATTATTTTAACATCCAGTCAAATAAAATATGTTCTTCTATATCAGCAATTTTCAACTGTTGTGCAGCAAGAACTTTTAAAACATGCAACACCTGACTGTTTAGTCAGAGGCACCAATCTCTTTTGGTATGAAAAAATGATAACAGCTGTAACAGGGTGCAGCCAAGACAGGGGCCCCAAATAGGGATTTGGACTGGGGTCCAGAACTCAAGGTGTCCAGGAAATATTAGGATGTCCTCACCCCTTTCCCCCACAGGTGTGAGTTGGGGGGAGGGACACGTGGAGCAGGAACACTAAGAGCTGCTTTGCATAGCAACAGCTTTGCAGCTAACCCCTGGCATGGTCATTTAACATATCTATAGCCTTTAACTGGTTGCATAGATATGTTAAATAGCTGTGGCCCATGCTTTGAGCCAGGGGGATGAAAGTGACTTCCACCCAAGGTGTAACTGGGGGACTGGTCCCCTGGGTTACAGTGCCTACGTGAGAGCTTGGAGATGATTGGCTCTATGACATGGGGCCACACCTGCCCAGACGCATGATGGCAGCCCAGTAAAGCTGGAAGAATACGGGAATGCTGGCAGGTGTAACTGATTGTGGGAGGAGTTGGAAATGGGGCTGCAGAGGAGGATTGGCTCAGGGATTTAAACCCCGACACGGCAGCCATGGTGGGAGAGCCACGCGCTTCTGACAGAGTGGGGACCCCCACAGCTCTGATGGAGAGAAGAGTACCATGCAGCTTTGCTGAGAAGAATCATGTGGTTTTGGCAAGAGTGGGGACCACTGCAGCTTTGGCAGAAGAGGACCACATGGTTTTGGGGTTCTCCCTTTGGCCATGTGGCCTGGGAAACAGGAGAGACTTTGTCTGGAAGAAGGGTGGAAGAACTCTTGCCAGTAGGCCATGAGAAGGACCACATGGTTTTGGATTAATTACAGATCCTGCCTGGATGGCGACACATCTGACAGTGTCAGGAGACTGAATCATGGACATTTGCTTTGTTTCTGGAGTTACAGTACCTCGAATTAGGGCAGGGGGGAAGGAAGCACTGTGGGCGTCTGTGGGCATCCAAAAGGACTTTGATATTTTAGTGAAGACGTTAGGTCACTACTTTAAGCCTGTATAGCTTTAAATAAACATTTCCTTTCCTTTTCACAAATCTCTGGCATTAAGAGATGTCTTTCCTAAGGTGGCAGACAAACCAACCTAGTGCGGGGTCCTTTCGGCAATAGTATGTTGTACTCGCCTTGGTCCCATGTTTGCTAACAGTTTTTGGTGTCCCTGGGTGGGCCAGTAATTGCCCTTCCCCCCGGTCTGTTCTGTAACACAGCCAATACAATAAAAGCCATCCAGTATGAATGAATCAAAATTACACCTATTTTGGGGTCAAATTGGCAAAAAATGTAATACATTTTTTGGTGTGCCACAGAATTTTAGTAATTGGCTTATGTGCACCACGAGATGGAAAAGTTGAAAATCCCTATGATGCCAGTTGCCGATTGCCAGTCATCCCTGCACTGTGCATTGTCAATGTAAGAAACACTCAAATCTGGAGAGAATTTGTATGAGTTTCTTTGAGCTAAACTGATGGCATACGCCAGGGAGCAAGATCTCAGATACTCGAAGAATAACTGTTGTGCAGCTTCTTTTCTGTATTTGAGATTATGGAGGAAATACAAGGAGGATTACCTGGAGGTGGGAGAAAGCAAGGTGGGAACTGGATTGTAGGATCCTTAACAAGATTATGTGCTCTCTTCAGGGCGGTCCTGGTTTATGTCAAAGGTGCCTTCGATCAGATGCACAGAAACAGTGGACAGGACTTCTTCCTTAAAGCAACCATAAACCTTTTGCT
>PVKM010047173.1:0-11528 GCA_004027735.1 Carollia perspicillata
CTAGTTTAAAGCTCTCTGTTCTAAGCTTCTATAGGACGTAGAATCTTAAATTTCTTCTTTCATAAAACTCATCACCCTTTTTCCATGTCTGTCTCCACAATAGGTTGTTCTGTGAAGTCAGAGAAACTGCTTGCTTTATTAATCACTGTGTTCTAAGGATTCAGTGGTGTTCCTGTAGTATAATAAATGCCCACATAAACATGTGTTTGGATGGATGGATGGATAAACATGTGTTTATCAAGAGATGAAGTAATGTAACATGCTGAGATTGGGTTAGTGAAGAAGATAGACTTAAAGCAAATTATAAAAAGTGGTGTGAAAGAGATCTATGGCTTTGGCTCTTAAGCATCCAATGTTCCTTCTCTTATTTATTTTGAACATTCAGTTCATTTCATTCTATCCCTCCCAGTCTTGGAACCACTGGCTCAGGGAGGCTTATTCTCAGGATGCACATATGGCCAAAACAAGGACATTTAAGATGAGTACTGGCACTTTGGTTGGGACTAATGGGAAAGTGATATCTTCTTCCCTCCACAGTTGTTAAGGTGGTAGAGCGTAAGCCTAGATCTGCATGGAGCAATCTTTGGACCACATGGGAGAGTCCATTTAAGAAAAAATCAATACCTGTGAGGGAGGAGTTAAGTTAGCAAAAGAGATCAAATTCCAAAGACATTGTTGAAACAGTTGTACCAGGCCATGCTTGAATTTAGTCAGTTACTTGACTTTGTTTCGTTTTGTTTTGTTTTTGTTTTTGTTTTTTTAACATATTTTATTGATTATGCTATTACAGCTGTCCCATTTCCCTCCTTATTCCCCTTTGCCCTACAAATGCCCTCCCACCCGCATTCTCCCCCCGCCTTAGATCATGTCCATAGGTTGTACATATAAGTTCTTTGGCTTCTACATTTCCTATACTCTTCTTAACCTCCCCCTGTCTATTTTCTACCTACCATATATGCTACTTATTCCCTGTACTGTTTCCCCCATTCCCCTGTTCTCCTTCCCCACTGAAAACCCTCCATGTGATCTCTATTTCTGTGATTGTGTTTCTGTTCTACTTGTTTGCTTAGTTGTTTTTGTTTTCTTTTTTTAAGGTTCAGTTGTTGACAGTTGTGAGTTTGTTGTCATTTTACTGTTCATAGTTTTGATCTTCTTATTTTCCTTAGATAAGTCCCTTTCACATTTCCCATAATAAGGGCTTGGTGATGATGAACTCAAACTTGACCTCATCTGGGAAGCACTTTATAGGCCTTTTCATTCTAAATGACAACTTTGCTGGATAGAGTAATCTTGGATGTAGGTCCTTGCTTTTCACGACTTCAAATACTTCTTTCCAGCCCCTTCTGGCCTGTGAAGTTTCTTTTGAGAAATCAGCTGACAGTCTTATGGGAATTCCTTTATAGGTAACTTTCTCCTTTTCTCTTGCTTCTTTTAAGATTCTTTCTCTTCTTATCTTTTATCTTGGATAATGTAATTAAGATGTGCCTTGGTGTGTGCTCCCTTGGGTCCAACTTCTTTGGGACTCTCTGAGCTTCCTGGACTTCCTGGAAGTCTATTTCCTGTGCAAGATTGAGGAAGATCTCCTTCATTATTTTTTCAAATAAGTTTTCAATTTCTTGCTCTTCCTCTTCTTCTGGCACCCCTATGATTCAGATGTTGGAACATTTAAAGTTGTCCTGGAGGTTCCTAAGCCTGACTCGTTTTTCTGAATTCTTGTTTCATCTTTCTGTTGTGGTTGAATGTTTCTTTTTTCCTTCTGCTCCAAACCATTGATTTTAGTCCCAGTTTCCTTGCTGTCACTGTTGGTTTCCTGTATATTTTCATTTATTTCACTTTTCATAGCCTTCACTTTTTCCTCTATTTTGTGACTATACTCAACCATTTCTGTGAGCATCTTGATTACCAGTGTTTTGAACTATGCATCTGATAGGTTGGCTATCTCTTTATCACTTAGTTGAATTTTTTCTGGAACTTTGGTCTGTTCTTTCATTTGGGCCATGATTTTTTTGTCTTAGCACGCCTGTTACATAGTAAGGAATGGAGCCTTAGGTATTTGACAGGGTGTGGGAAATATTTGCCTAAGGTATTTGCTTCACTGTGTTGTGACACTGTATGTGAGGGAGGGGCGTAACAGGAACAGAGCCTTTTTTTCAGCTCTCTGCTGGTTTCCATCACTTACCCCACTTCCCACAAGCAAATTGGGCCCTTTTCATGCTAATCACCAGGTGGGTGTGTTTGTGTACATTCAAGGACCCTGTGGGTCTCTCCAGTGAACTCTCCTGTGAGGCTGAGAGTTTCTCCTGCTGCTGCAACCCCCACAGGGTTTTTTGTTTTTTGTTTTTTTGTCAGAGGTTCTGAGGCTTTATTTCCTGATGCTGGAGCCCTGGGTTGCATGGTCTGTCTCATTCCCCAGTTGTTCCACCTGGTTTATCTGCACACAAATGTGGGACCACCCGCTCCACAAGCCACTGCCTCGCCTGATCTGCCAGCCGCCACCTTGCCACAAGTCCTCTCCGCCCAGCTGCCCATCTCCACTCCTACTACCGTTCTGGATGAATGTTTCTTCTTTAACTCTGTGGTTGGCAGACTTCCATACAGTTTGATTTTATGGCAGTTCTGGTTGGTTTTTTTTGTTTGTTTGTTTTTAAATTTGTTGTTGTCCTTCTCTTGGTTGTTTGAGGAGGCACACTGTATCTACCAAGTCTTCCATCTTGGCCGGACATCAATTGCCTTTGTTTTTTAATAAAGTAGTCCATTTGAACCTCAGTTAAATTTAAGTTTAGCTTACATTAGTTTCCATTCAGTTTCTGTAAACTGCAATAAAAAATGTTTGAACTCATTTAAAGAGGCAAATACAGGGTCCTGACAGAGAGAGAGGACTTTGGAGAAGCCCACACAGAGGAGGTTATACCTGAAGCTAAATTCATACTAGGAGTGTTAATACTTGCAGAAAATCTAAATTGAACTTGGTATTAATTGCATTTTGGACACCCATGCTCTTTATAGAGGGAGATGAGTCATACATAAATGTATGGCTTTATCTCCTAAAGCCAAAATGTTTTCAAGAGCCATACATATACTTAGTCCATAGTATGTCCTTTTTTAATCCTTAATTATCTAGATTTGGCAGGGCTGTGTGGCTTCCAAAGTTATGCACCTACCAGAAGGGTATTACAGGCTTTAGATCTTGAACCTACTCTCATTGCACCATACAAGTAGTACCAAAATACCACAGGGAAGTTTCTCAGTTTCACAGACACCCCTCTTGCTCACTTGTAAAATTAGGATAGTAATACCTACTTCAGAAGGGTGGTATAGCACACAATTAATGCCCAGCATAACATATAGGACATAATAGACATTCAGCTTTAGTTTAGTTAGCTACAATTTTCTCCTGAGAGAATCCCAGTGCCTGAATTCTTAGGGGAAAAGATACTACACCATTTCTCTATTTAAGTATAATGCCTAATGCAATGTGGACAGTCAATAAATGTGTATGAAGGAAAGAAAAGCTCCTCAATAAACCAGCACAGTCTCACTGCACCCATGTTGTCTTCCAAGTTTCCTCTCTGTCCACTGTAGCCATGGTTCTGTGTTCCCTACTCCACGCATATTATGAGAATATCTCCCCTACAAATTCAATTAACATATATTTAGCTCTTACATAACTTGAACTCTATGTAGCATTAAATCCCATGGGCCACTTTTCCTTTCTTAAAACTGTCCCCTCTGTAAACAGGGATAGAAGAAAAAAGAAAATGTTGAAAAAACTATCTCCTCTGAGCTTCGAGAACTCAGTTTCATTTTCTTCACTTTTGCGAACACTTCTCTCTGTTGTGTTGGTTATTCTTTCTATACCTAATTATTAAAAGCTGGTGCTTAGGTGGGTGTCAGGGGCTGGGAGAGAGGGAAATGAGTTAGTATGTAATGAATATAACATTTTAGTTTGGGAATGTTAAAAAAGTTGTATAGATGGCTAGGAGTGATAGGTGTGCAACATTGTGACTGTACACAATGCCATAGAATGGTGCACTTGAAAATGGTTAAAATGGTGAATGTTATGTTATGTATATTTACCACAGTAAAAAAGAAAGGTATTTATTCAAACCCTGCCCCAGCCTTCTTTGTTCTAACTATTGAATATTTTCTTTCATAATAATCTTATCCATGCTAAATTTCCAGCTGTCACTTATACTCTAAGCTATTACTGAAACTTAATTTTAAAGTCTATTACCTCCAGTTTCAAATGATTCCCCCAGATTCATCAAATCAGTCATCCAGATACCACTCACTGTGTGCCATTTATGCTTCTATCACAAAGATAACAACTAAGTGTAAGTAGTAAACCAACAGATACTTTCATTTGAATATTTTTACAAGTTTGGATCCCTCGTGAGTGGACCCTGAGACCAGAACGTGAATACCAGTTATTTTGGGGGCTACAGGGAGCACAGAGAACTGGAGAAGTGAGACAGGGAAGACTGTGCTAAATGAGGAGTTGATGATCATTGTGAGATATGGGCACTCCATCCTACTGGGGACCTTCTTCAAACTGTGAAGTTCGTAGGACTAACCCCACCAGGGCCTGGGAAGGCTGGCACATGAATCAGCAACCTCCATCTCCCACTGCCTGGGAATTTCCCCCAGGAGGCATTAACCACCCCACACTCCTAGGTTTTGCCTCCCCAAAGCATAACAAGTCCTAGTGATGCTGGGGAAATTTTTCAAAGAAGGTGGGCTCAGATCCAGAATCTGGAGATACAGAGTTACCAGTGTGCTGAAAGCTGCACACTACAGGCACCCTCGAGGACTGCATGGACCAGGACGCTATGGACCAGGACACCACTAGCACTCATTACAGCGTCTCCTGGGTCTCTCAGCATCCCCCAAACTGACACTGGATCATCTCTCTCGTCGTGGTAAATAGCACCATCAAACATCCCGATCCATGTGAAACACAGTATCACCACCTACTCACAACTACTGTCTCTTGGGCACCGAAACAAGTCTATTTACTGTGTCTCCTGTATGTAAAAATAAAGATTTTCTCCATTCCATACATAAGTAAATTTAAAGATGACAGGTTTCAAGTAATTTGCCCAAACCCATACAACTGTGACATAAGAGAAGCAGGTTTAAGATTCAGGACTGTCTGACTTTCAAATCTAGGCTCTGAATTATTTTATTATAGATATTTATTTTAGACTCGTTTTCCACTTCTATAAAATAGAGATGAAAGTACTTCTTCAAAGCACTGATGTAAGTATTAATGTATCACCAGATGTGTCGTACCTGACACTGAGCCTCCCAGGATAGACGTTTCATATCTATTGATACCCCTGCTACAGTCAAAGCTGATCCACATGTTTCTTGGTGAACCAATCAAAACCAAAATATCCTAAATAAAATGAAGAAAGGAAAGCTGTGTCTTGTCTTTGCTTTCAGTGCCTTGTATAAGGCCGGAAATAATAATAGATGTTCATCCAACAAATGAGTGCTCAGTTTTACTCAACTTTTCCCTTAAGTGTCTCCTAATTTCCAGAATCTGCTACTGCAATTCATCTTGCACACTTTCACTAAAGCAATATAACCAAAGTGAAAATTGTATTGCACTGCTTCCTCACTTCAAGTCTTCAAGGACTATTGTCACTTATACTGTAATCCACAGGTTTTGAGTGTCTTGCTGAATGTGTTGTTTTCCTGTTGACATAATTTGAAATTACTCAGGATTCCCCAGTGGTTCAGAGCTACCTCCCTCTGTGCTTTCTCTCTTCCTGGGCTCTTCTTCTCAAACTGGTCTTCAGCCTCAGATCAGGCCATTCATCCTCTGTGTACACAGCCTTTCTCGATGCCTGAGTTCCATCGCTGCCTCTGGTTTATAATGTTTCCCTAAAACTTCCTTTGTGCCTTCTGTGGACTCTATAATAACACCTACTGTATCCTCTTGCAAATGCTGCACACCATGAGAGACGAGATTATATTTTATTTGTTTTATTAATCCTGAAATATAATCAATGAGATAACAAATGACCAATTATGTAGTGTTTAGTGAGTTAATTGGATTTGTAGCTCATGCTAGCCTTTCTAAAAGTCCACAAAGAAACAGTCCCAACTGCTATTATAGGCAAAATTTACATTTTTAGTAAGTCATGGAAGGTAGGTAAGAATGCTTGATCGAGCACCATTTTTGCACAAATTGACCTGAAACTTAAAGGAAATGAGAGAATACAGCTTTCAGAAACTAGTGGGAAACTCCACCAAGTCACACCTTATATTATGTTGTGCTTTTTCTTATTTATTAGTGAGGGACTCCCGAGCTGTCACTTAAGTAACAGTGTCAATTACTAGTTGTGGGATTGAGAAGTGAGTTACAGGTGAAAGCATCAGTATTAATAAATGCATGACAATCTTTACTGATTGCACAGATACTTGCTGAGTATGTACCAGGCACTGGATGAAGGACAACACTTCAGATTTGGCCCATGATCTCATACAGGTAGAAAAAGAGCCCATGTGGACCCCTGGTGAGCCGCCTGGGTGTCTCCCAGTATTCCCCTCCCCAACCTTGAGGACAAAAGTATAGAAAAGCAACCACTGGCTGAGTAGAGCATAATGATCAGAAAGTGTGACAGCTCAAGGATGAGGATCTGGGTCTGTAATTCATCAAGACCAGTAGCAAGAGTAGAGGAAGGAGAAAGGAACCTAGCATGATAATGTAAAAGAGAGGTAACAGGTATCAATTGCAGCCATGAGACCAACAGTAGCTGATGGGTATAATTCATCTTCCTAATGTTTATTGACCAAATTTCATCAGAATCCTGCAGGAACTCTTTCCCCCACTGTATGTGGATAAGTGAATCTGAAGTGCATGGGGGTGGACCATGGAAGACATGGAGATACAAGGCCCAGATCCATCTTCATGATGAATTTGTTGTCCAACTAAGAAGTATGTGGTTAGGAGCATGTCTCGAGCTGTTATTCCTATCATAGTGTTTCTGCTATAGACACTGTCTCATTAGAGATCATATTCTTCCCAAGATAGCTTGCAACCTCGTGAGTGAAGTGAGATGGGTATAAAGCTGGCTGATCAGAGGCCTGAAGGCTCAGAATATAAGTGTAATCTTACAGTGGGTATCACCTGAACTATAGCCCACTCATGGATGGCCTTGATGGATAGTTACAAAGGAATTGTCTGCCAATGGGCAACTATTTGGGCAGTGTGCCTGGTTATCCACTTTCTATTGAAGGAAGGCAAATGTTCCCTGAGGTCAGCTTACATATGGAAGTTGGGCAGTGGTAAATGGCCTAGCTGGCTGGAAGGAGTGTGAAAGGGGAAGGATTGGAATATCAGTAACAAAAAGTTCTGGGGTAGAGGGAAGTGGATAAGCAAGGAGGTCTGGGGAGGGCACCAGGCGAGAAGGCCTTCACATGTTAATTCCCATCCGTGTGCATTCATCGTAAAGACAGCACTAACCATCAGTGAGAAAAAAAAGTGACTGGGTCTGCCAGCTCCTATCCTTCTCTTTACCAGTTCTGGCAGAATTAGAATATAATCTAATTGGATTTGGCTTTAATGCAAAAGAATTAACATGTGCACCCACCCCCGTTAGCCAAAGCTGTCCTGGCTACTGCCATTGTCAGAGCTCAGACTGTCAGTAACAGAGCCCAACTCTCTATCCCCAAATAGCACCATTCCTTGACAATATCAAATGGCCACTTAATAGCAGGTTGATTGCATCGGATTTCTTCCATCCAGAAGTGTCAGCAATTCATTTTGACAAGGACAGATAGACAGATGAATACACACATATTCTGGGTATGATGTGGGTTTGCCTTTCTTTTCTATAAGCCTTCAAGGACAAGCCTATAAGCCTTGTGGACCCATGATTTTAAGACCCACTTTCCATATTTTAACCTTATCATTTTGAATCAGAGACCTATGTCTGTTACAGCATGAGACATATACAATGAATACATGGGAACCCAAAAGTACAAGCAGAGGTGGCTCTGCCTGTCATCTCTCCTAGTGACCCACTTGGAGCATCTGTGCTTCTCATCCCCATAACATTGCTGAAAGTATAGTTAGCTTCTTCTACAACCAGGTGTCCCTCATGCTCTTCTGACTATAGTCACATCAGTCAAATACAGATTTCTGAAGTGTGTGACACACACCAGGATGCTGTGACCCCACATTTTAGTTTTGCAGGAGGTCCCCTTAAATTGCTGCTTATTTGACTCAAAGTGAAGTGTGATGCTCATCGTCCCCACAGGGGAGAGGAGGAAAACATCTGAACTCAGCATCTTTAAGGCAACGCTCTTTCCTGGCACTTCCAAGACAGATCATGAAGGCAAAGCCACTGGAAACCATTTGGAATGGAAAGACTTTGCCACCCATCTTGGTTTTGTTCTTGGCTTTCAGGAGCCTCAGAGAATCACAAAAGCAGAAAACAGGACCCATTTTAAATCTTGTTACATGAGGTTATAAATGTTTGCTGAAGATGACCCATGGGGTTTTGAATGCCAGACCAAAGAAACTGGAACATTGAAAGTTCTCCACACTATTTTTTAGTGATGCTAGTTCTTGCCTTTATACATATTTCTTTGTCCCTGCTTTTAGGTTCTGCTAAAGCTCGAAAATTCTAATAGCACAGACACTTTGAAGCCCAGTGAAAACTTGGTGTTCATTATATGCCTCAGATAATAAATCAGAAACTTGACTGAAGTCTTGTAAAAAGACTTAAATTTCTTTTCTGGGTTTTAGATTGGACCAATTTCACTCAATTTTGAATTTCATTACAAACTGTCTCCTGCATTCAGTGGAAAGCCGATTTCCCTCACGAACCCACCAAATGCCTCTCTGGAAATTGCAGTCGAAATTTTCTTAATGGGATGCCAGCAACCTCCATAATAAATATTGATCTTGTACTCAACCATTCTAAAATAAAACATTTCCCACTTTCATGAGTTCCACCCTGGGAAGGCAAATCCTCCAAAGAAGTGGCTAGTCTTTACCTTCCATCAAATAACTGGTACAACGGGTTCCCACCAAGCCAGGAGGATCTGAGCAGGGTTTCAAATGCTGTCCCCCAAAATCAACCATTAGAACTTGGAAGTCCAGTAATTAAAGTGTTATTGAGCATTCGTGGTGTCAGTAAAGGAATTACAAGGATACTCACAAGTAATGCATAAGCCTAGGAAAAGCATTTCTTGTCCTTGATAGAAAACTGATCATTTTACTTAAGACTGGAGAGGTAAATGCTTAAAATAATGTAAAATTTACTGTGGGGAAAAAATGAAAAACATTATCTGGTTTTGATGAACTCATCAGAGCTCCCTGTGTCTCTAGCCTGAGTCTAATTTCAGCTCTCAACTCTAGGTATAACCATCATCTTGTAAGAGGTTATCCTGCTGCATCTGAGTTCCCCAAATTGTAATGGTTCTTCATGGTTTAAATTTCCAAAGTCTTAGCAAAGGAATCTAGATCCTTTGCATTCTGGTTCCAACTTATTCATGTAGACCTGTTTCCTCTGACTATTGTCTTAAGTACCGTAGCCCAATCAGAATACAGAATAATCTAGCTTTTTCTTGCCTATATTGAAATCTGTTCAGTCTCTCAAATTATCACATAATTGACAAATTTCATACCACAAGGCCTTAGACAAGGACCTGAGAGTGGGTTTATGTGGAGATACCTCCTGAAAACAGGAGTGATGGACCAGAGAGCAAGACAAAGAAAGGAAGGCACATTACAAAGCAGGTTATTATGCCCTTGCCAGAGTGGCTCAGTTGGTTGGAACGTCATCCCATAAACTGAAGGGTCACAGGTTCAATCACTGGTCAGGGCAGATTTCTAGTATGCAGGTTCAGTCTCCTGTTGGGGCATTGATGAGAGGCAGCCGATCAATGTTTCCCTCTCACATCCATGTTGCTCTCCCTTGCTCTCTCCCTCCCTTCCTCTCTCCCTAAAAACAATAAGCATGTTCTCAGGTGAGGCTTAAAAAATGAATAAATAAAGCAGGTTATTAAGGTGGACAATAGGGCTCCGTATTCCTAAGGGCTTTCTATGGAAACTTCTAGAGTGAGTTTCAGCATTAACTGTTTGAAGACGGGAAGCAGGGGCATCTTCCCCTTAACTTCCATTGCCCACTAGTAGAGCTTTAACTTGGAGGCATTTATTCACCCATCATTCTGAGCCAAGCTAGGTATGTGAGCTAAATAGCCTTCAGTGGCTTCAGAGAAATCCCCACAGCGGAAAATCTGAGTCTCACCCTGTGGGTTTGGAGGTGAGGTGCAGCCACATATGAAACCGTCCAGAGAATGTTACTGAAATCGGGAGCGGGCTAGGGGACATGAGTTGAGGCGTCAGTTCATCTTCCACTGGCACTTCAGAGTGAGTCTCAGAGGACTCACGTTGGCTTTTTCTTTTGTCCCTGACTTTGAACGCACTTTTTAAGGTACAGCTCCTCAATGGTTCACAGGTTCTATCAGTGGCCTTATCAATGACTTCTTAGAAGATGATATGGTCCCAGGACCTCCAGGCATGGCCAGCATCCCTTCCTCCACAGTATGGGGGATACAGGAATCACCTCTGCCCACAAGCCTTGTACCCCAACCAAATGCTCTGCTCAAACGCTGCCCCACAGCCCTTCATTTTCATAAATGCTCAGAACCTTCTTTCTACACATTCATCTTCCACCATCCCTATTTAACCATTTAGTGATCACCCCCTATTCAACATCTAGTTTTCTTATTAGAAGAGAGCTTATATTTCAAAGTTCCCCTTGGCTGCAGCCCAGTGTTCTCTGATTGCCCCAGTAGAAATTTCTCTGAATTCTTACGATAACAACTAAGAGGGAAATTATTGCCCTGGGAAACCCAGATGCCAAACAAAGTGTCCTGTGCTTTAAGATTCAAAAGCAATGGATACACTGCTTTTCACAGGCATTTCAGAGATTCTGGGGAAATTGCCTACATTTTTTCTAGGTACCTTTAATTCCAAGTTTTGGCTTCCCCTGAGTTCATTGAACTTATGGATCACCTTGCAGGTGGCGTCTCTCTTCAGGCACAGGTCAAAGCAAACCTAATACGTAGCTCTAGTCTCTTTGGTCTTGCAACAATGATAACAATCACAGGCCTATCCATCTAGATGAGTCTTGTATTTGCACAGAAGGCTGACCAAATGTCTAAGGTATCCCTGAAATGTAAAAACTGCATGGGTCCTTTGTGCCGAAGAGGGACTTAGCTGTCTTCCATATTAATGCATGTCATGCAGCCTGCCAGCCCTCCGTTCTGCCATGCCTCCCCTCACCTCAATCCTAACTCCCTGTGTGTTTCATGTGCAGAGTTTATTTCTTGCACACCATGGTCTCAACTCTCTGACTTTAACTCCAGTGTCATCATCAAGGTATCGACTTAATAAGGACAGTTGCTTCTCTCAAGGAAGCCCAGCATGACTTATAATATAATGACATTTTGCCTTCAAAAGTGCATCTATCAGCAGGAGATAGATGTGAATCTGGTAATGATGA
>PVKM010047174.1:0-11520 GCA_004027735.1 Carollia perspicillata
AAGATATAAATGCCAACAGGAATAACATTTTATTATTATTCTAATTAATTCTGTTATTATTCTAAATAATATGTTGCAAAGAATTCCAAATGGATCCAGCCAAAGGAGAAAGGAAAAAAATCAGCAAAAGAGATTGGGGAAAAAGACAAAAATATGAAACAGGAAAGAGAGGAAAGAAATGGGAACGTGTGAAATAGATAAATATGGATGAATTTCAGCTAAGTTTCAACAAGGTGCAAATAAGTTTCAATGTCCAATCTCCTGAGAATTTATCCATTGCTAATGCCAACCATGACAAGTGAAATTCACCAATGTACAGAAAAATATTTAAATTGCAAAGCACTTGATGCCTGCGGGATAAGTGCAACACGTGTGTTCGATGTTTCTGTTGTTGTTGCTCGCAGTGCTGCATTTGAGATCTTTCTACACCGAGACTACGGTTGCTTATAAACTCTACACAAACACCTGGAAGAAACGTAAGAGGTGTAGTCAGTCCCTTGGGAATTCTCCCTGCTAGAAGCCACACAGCTGCATGGCTGACATCATGGAGGTAACCAAATGCAGGAGCCCGTGGGAGGAATTTGGAAAGCTCTGGATGTGTGGGTGTCATGCAGACAAGGGTTGGTTCAAACCTGCAGATATTAATGATCCCTACTTACCACTATTACCATTGAGGAAAGCACGTTCTAAGGTTAGAAGTGAAGTTTTGGGACACACTTTGTGCAAAATCCATATGGTGATCATTTCAAGTCATTTAGCAGGAGGTGAGAACTTGGTTAGCCCCTTGGCCAGGCCTTCTCAGCCTTGACACTGTCAACACTCGGGAAGATAGCACTTCATTGTGGTGGGAGGCTGCACAGCCGTGCCCTGTGAGGTGCGTAGCTGCCTCCCCGGGCTCCACCCACTGACTGCAGTGGCCCCGCCCCTCTCAGTCAAGACTATCACAAGGTCTTTCCAGACATTTCCAACCCACTTGCCCCTTGGAGGAAGTCACCCCCAGGTGAGAAACACTTCTGTAAGTGATCTGGGGGCGCTCTTCACAATAGAACATTTGACTTAATGTGAAAATAAAATTTTAGTTTCCCAAACCACACAGGATGAAGTCGTGGAGATTAAACTGAATTAGAAGTAGGGAGGCTTCTGGTCCCTCTGCCACTCAGGGACTCTAAGTCAGGCACAAGAAAAGCTGTTTAAACACTCAATTTAAAACCACAATCCGTCCCCCAAGTCCAGCAGCTGTGATTGCCCTTATCCTGACCAACTTTCTCATTTTGCAAAGCATGTATCACATACTTTTTAAACATACTATTTGCTTCACTTAGATACTATGTGTGCTCCAAATCAAAAGGGACGGTTCACTGATGTATTTCCAACCCCCTTGTAGAGTGAGTAGGATATAGTAAGTGCTCAATAAATATTTGTTAAATGAACCTTCTTTAGCTCTCTGTTTCCTAAGCTCAGTTGAACACCAAAGTTTTTTTCTCCACCGCCCTATGAAATTCAGATTTCACACAATTTGAAAAAATGCCAGGTGAGTATGAACCTCATATGTTCTTTCTAACCCTGACTTATTTGCCTATCATTGGGCTTTATTAGAGAGAAAAATGGCATTGATAAAGGAGCATTCTACACGCAATATGATTTCTTAACACACGTACGCTATTTTCTAAAGTGTGTGCGTGGTTTTCAACATTTTGGCAGTGTCTGGAGAGAGCCTGGGTTGCCACATGGGAGGAGGAGGGGAGCGGTGGCTTGGGGCGCTGCCAAAGACCCTGCAGTGCCCTCTGCCCAGCCCCCGACAAAGAATCACCTGGCACAAAATGTCAGTAATGTGAAGGCAGAGGCATAAATATACACTTTCTGATATTTTATGCTGTGGCTACTTGATTCATTTTTGTGAAGGAACCATAAACTTGAAGAAACGTTTGTGGAAAAAAAACTCCAGTTTGGGATTTGGGACCTTAATCTAGGTTAACAAGAGTGTGTGAAAAAGGTACTTCGCTGCTCTGTGCCTCAGTTGCCTCACATCCCTAAGTGTGATAATCACGAGTCTGTACTTCAAAGGAGTTAAATGAACCTTAATGAATACCCATTAAGTATCTTTAGCTTCTCAGTGAAAATTGAGAAGCTTCACAGAAGCTAAAATTGTGATGAAATTATTCTTATAATGAGATCTTCATCTATAATCAAGTAGCATATGACTTAAGAAAAGTGGGATGTTAAAAAATATTTTTCCAAGTAGTCAATCTAAGATTTATCAGTTCAAAGAGGATGCTATTAAGCTCTGTAATTGAATGCTATGAACACCTGTGTTTTCATTTTTGTCTTTCTCTCATGGCGATGGGGAAATGGCCATCAGTCGGGAGGCAGTGTGGTGAGCACGCCAAGAGCGCCATGGAGTCGGGCACATCTTGTCAGTGTGTGATTATGGTCAGTTACTCAGCCTCTCTGGGCCTCAGTTTCCATTATCTTTACAAGGAAGAGAATTGTACTCATGTCAAATGATGAAGATTAAAATTTGTTAATATGTATAAAGCACCTGTACACAGTGGGTGCTTAATAAGTGCTACTTCCCTTTCCTTCCTCCGTGCTCTCCTAGATGGAAGCTGGAAATAACTCTAACTTCTGGCTTGCTGCTAACATAAGCGCTTCACCCAGTCAATTGTTTTAACCTCTTCCCCTGTGAGGTGTTTCATAAAAGCTGCAAAACCATTGCAAAGTTCACCTATTAGACATTCCTTTTCTTTCTCGTTCCTTTTGTCCCTTCTCTTTTTAAGGCCCAGAATGAATAATAGAACCGCTAGAGTGCGGGTAGTGGGGGAGGGGAGGAATCCCCGCGCTTGGGGCCTGGGCTCACACAGCAGCGGTGGCAGCAGCCTCTGCCCTATGAAGAACCTCAGGATGGGTCGGCTTTCCTTTTGAAGTTCACTTGTCACTGCACACAAGAAAGAGGTCAACGTAGAGGATATATTAAGAAACTGGTCAAAAGTTGGCTACATTTTGTGGCCTTCAAAGGTGTTTTTGATGAATGACGTGGGTCCTCCGTAGTTTAGCTTGAGAATTCTGAAGATCATCTGCAGATTCAAGTTGGAGTGAGAACAGATGAGCTTGTGAGTGAGTCACCTCGAGGCCTGGGCCCCTACGGTGAGGAAGAGGAGTAAGATGAGTGTGCTGGGGGGTCAGGAGATCAGGGGTACCCTTCGGCTCTGCCGCTCATCCAGTTAAGTGACTTCAGGGCAATTACTTAAATGCTCTGAGCCTGATTTTTTTTACCACCCTCTAAGGATTGTGCTTTGTTGATTAAATTGGACAAGGTATGTGAAAGTACCTAACACAGTACCTGAAATTTAGGCATTTAGCCACGTCTAAATCTTTATGCAAATCTCCATGGATTTAAGTGACATAAAATAATTTCTATTCCTGATAAAACGACTCCCAAATGCATTCCATGAAAAACTTGTTCCACGAGCTGTTGTGGAGGGTGAGGGAGTTAAAGGGAGAGAGAAGTAGTTCTATGGTCAAATCAAGTTCATGTGTGCTGCATTCTGCATTCCTTTCTCAGGATTGCCATTCCATACAATCATCTCTATGATTCTAGGATGTGATGCAGTTCAACAGTACACAAGCTAGCTAGTTAGTAACAACTTGATTAGTTTAGTCTAAAGCACCTTTCCTAACACCTTTATTAATGGAATATCCATCTGACTCGTCAGGATGGGTGTTCCTTAGAAATGCTACAAGAGCAAACACATACTAGCCATGAAGATCCTGGGACCTTCCCACTGAACATAGGTTCTTCTCATTTTTTAAAGGAGCCCCTTTATTACGGGAGGCTTTCACTCCTTCAAATATGCAGAATACTGATCTATTCATTTTGTCTAAGCCAAAGAACACATCTAAGTTATACAACATTCAGCTTATTGATTAATGAGCATATTTATTGTTCACTTTATAGATCATCCCAGCATCAATTTCCAACTACAGGTGGGCCGTAACTGGCTACCCAGTGTCTGGAATACTTTCAAACAGTCAGTCTTTGCACCCACAGGAATGAACAACAATAGTAATCATTACTACAAGTTACACTTGTTAAGGACCGCAAATATACATAACGCTTTCATATGCTTTACTTCATTTGTTTCTCTAAACAAATTTTGCTATTGTCCCCATTTGACAGATGAGATAACTAAGGCTTGAACAATCACCTAAGTCAATGGCAGAGTCAAAGCCCAAACCCTGTTCTTTGGCCCTAAGACATGGAATGCATGCTGATATTAATATCTATAACTTACATTTTTTAAATATTTTATTTATTTATTTATTTTTAGAGAGAGGGGAAAGGGAAGGAGAAAGACAAACAGCACTGTGTGGTTGCCTCTCGTGTGCCCCCTACTGGGGACCTGGCCCATAACCCAGGCATGTGCCCTGACTGGGAATCGAACCAGTGACCCTTCAGTTCACAGGCCAGCACTCAATTCACTGAGCCACACCAGCCAAGGCTATCACTAACAGTTTTTAAAAAACAACTAAAACTTAAGGTTCCTGAAGAATGAGTATTCCTCCTTTCTTGCTGCCTGTGTGGTCAGTGACTGGAGAAAAAGAAGGGCAATAAGCCTGCAGCTCCCTTCCCATTAGGCCAGTTAGCATTCTGTGATAAGAGTGGGCGAGAAGTCCTTTCATACAGTGAGGAAACCCATGGACTCTAGAGCCCCAGCTCCTTCACTAAGTAGCTGCATAAGCCTGGGAAAATCCCATCCTGTTTTCTTGCTTCAGTTTCCTTACATGTAAATTCTTTATGATGGTACCTAATGCACAGGTCATTGCGATGATTAAATGAAGAGCAATGAAATAAAGCAGAAAACAATTATAGTGCAAAGGCCTGCGATTTACATTATATAGCAACTAGGTTCCTGCTGGCTATGTTGGGACAACAACGCATTGCTGATAAGATTGTTTCTTACTGAAAAAATGTGCTTCCTCTTCCAAAAACATCTAATAAATAAGGCTGGAGACAACTCTACCATTCAAGAATTATGGACATAAATGCTGAGTAATTTCTGCCTCTCCCTTGCCCATTCTGAAGAAAATAACTTAATATTGGTCAGAATTAAAATTATTCAGTTACATTTTTTAGATTAACCCTAGGTGGGCATCACTTTGTTCCACTGGTTCCAATCTTCATCTTCAGCTGATTAGAAATGAAGAATGAATGAAGGTGAGAATGAAGACATCGTCAGCGTATGAAAATGAACAAGCAACACAAGCAGGGGCCCATTTAAAATGGCCTCGATTAAGGTTATAATTTCTTATGTGATTCTCCTATAAATCAGAGGTTATTTAAGAACATAAATCATCTTCCAAAGCAATGTTGTTTGTAATGATGAAGCATAAAAAGGGCATGTAAGTGAAGCAACGCTAATCCAGCACTGTTGCTGGGGGAATCGCATCAGCTACACCATGTTCCCCTGTGGGGGACCAGGCCTGCAGTAGCAAGTCTGACTGGTATTCTTATATTTTCTAGTTAAACTATTAAAAAGCAAGCGAAGTCACACTTTATTAATGTTTGCGGGGCAGGATTCCTTTGTTTTACATTTTCTTGAGTTGTAAGATGATTGTGTAAGTTGCAAGCAGTTAATATATTTTCTGTAAAGGAAATCCTAAAGAATCATTACTCTTAGGCCACAGCAGTTTAACGGGTGGTGATCTCTGTTTTAATTTTATAACTTCTTGATTATATTTAAATATCAAGGGCAAGGCCTTTCTCCTTCATAAATATTTACCAGTTTCTAATACTGTGCACCTGTGGACAGTAAATAAAAATTTGTGGAGTTAGTAAATCTGAGCCAGAAACTACGCTTTACCAGAGCAATGGAGGTAGAACCCTGGGAATGTGTTTTGTTATGAGGATGCCAGTTTTTTTTTTTAAACAATGACTACAGAGACCTCTGCTGGTGAGTGTTGGAACTGCGATCAGGGTCAGAAAGAAAATGCAATAATGAAGACGCGGAGTGGGGGGAGCGAATCTCTGTTTTCTTCCTTTGTCCATATACTGTCATAAAAATCCAATAAAGAGGCTGTACTCACTTGTGATGCATAGTTTTACTGGGATATGGTTAATACCAACTTTTCTTTGAGATTACTGGGGTAGGGTATCAAATTCAATAAGAAAGGAAAAACAGCACCAGAAGAACTAGACTATCATACAGCTTTCTACAGTCATCTGCTAACTGGTAAATTATTCCAGGTCTACCTTCAAGAAAGTCTAGAATAGGGATCCAGTGAGTGAAATTACCATGCTCTGTTAATTTTGTTCATTTTGAGGACTTGTTACTCTTGTTATTCTGAGGGTTGTACATGCTACTCAGTATACCTCCAAGTCTATTTTCTGCTTTATACTGTCTTCATCTTACCTATGACAGGTTTATTACCTTCTCGAGGCCATTTCAAATAATCATTTTTGGGTTTGATTTCTGGGAGGCGCAGAGCTGTTTTGCCAACCCTTCCTGGCTACCTCCTTCCTCCAGCTCCAGATACTTGAGGAGACTGGTTACTGACGCAGTCCTACAGTGACCTCTTGCTGCACGATTGGTACATGAGCCTGCAGCCTCTGTCCTGGATGCCGGTGAACCGTCAGGACGGAAACCTGTCCGGACGTGAAAGTGTAGGCATTTACATGCATAAATTGAATGACCCAGCGCTATACAACCCAGCGCTGAGTTTTTTAATGTTTTCATACTCCGGAAAGCTATTCCTAACAAGTAGTAATAGAATAATCGCTCTCCAAAATATATTCCATGAGCTTGTGAAAGAGTCTATCAGTTTATCCTCTCAGATTCTGTTCGAAAAACACCATTTCCCTCCCTAATCAGATACATTCTGGACATTACTTGCAGGACTACTAAATAAGCAAAAAAAATTTACATTTGAGGAGTGGCAGAGTTCCCTGTGGGGTCCATGATTTGAAATTCCACGATATCTGAATTAAATTCCAAAGATGGGTTTATGACGTAAAGAATGGTCTTACTGTTTAAGTCCTTTTGGCTAAATTTCTCCTGGATAAAGTCACCTACAAAGAAGAAATAAATGAATGTAGTGGGTAATCAAAAGAATAGTAAATAAGAGCTAATAAAATTGTATAGCTATTTTATTTTAAATATCAGCTTTAAAAATCTCTGAGGTATGTTTTTAAAAGAAATTAACATTATTGCAACTATCTTAAAACTCAACTGCAATGAACTTTAAATTAGTCTTTAAAGTTTACTTTGTCTCAGAAATATTGTGCCCTAAGAAAAATACAAAGATGAAGGTAGACAGGGATGATACAGTAATAAAATCTGTAATTCTGTGCCATCTTCTTTGTAAAAAAATTTAAAAAATATGTATATTGATTTTAAAGAAAGAGGAAGGAGGAAATAGAGAAACATCAGTTGGTTGCCTCCCATTCACACTCCCAGCAGCCATGGAACTGGCCACCTCGGCGTGTGCCCTGACTGGGAATCAAACCCCTACCCTTCTGGTGCACATTCAGGACGATGCGCCAACCGAGCCACCGGCTGGGGATGTACTATCCTTTTTAGTGATATATTTTGATTACCATCTTCATAAAGCAAAAGTAATATAAAATCGAGAGAAACCACTACACACACAAAAAAAAAAAACCCAGAATTTTAAAATTGAATGGACATCATTTACAATTTGTGTTGTGGTAGGAAAAAAGCTAGTCACAAATATGAATTTTGCCCTGACACCGAGTGTTCCTCTGAATATATTACGATGTTGCTGGTTTTATTTTTAAGTAAACAACAACAACACATAAGGAAATAATCAGTATTTGGTTCTCCCACTTAAGATGAATTTAAGAAAGTTCAGCTTCAAACTCTCTTTTGCACTAATATTGATTTGTAAACTGCATCTATCAGTAAGCCCTGGGGAGTGTTTACCAAATGGGCCTGCACTTAATTAAATTGCTTTCCAGCATTGCCAGCCACTGCGTATTTTAAAATGAGCAATTACAGGATTAAGGAAGGCAGTACCTGTTGTCGTGTTCTCCAGATGTCCATGCTGGGGGCCACGCAAAATCTTGAAGATAATCTGATCATCCTCGGTGTCAGGGTCCGACGCCTTCAGCACCCGGGAGGTGATGTAAATCCCGTAGCAGCCATTTTTCAGGAGTCCCACTTGAGAAGGGGGATGCAAGTGTGTGATGTAGGGTGCTGTTTTGTCCAGTTGGTCCACCTAAATTTTCATACAAGTTTAAATACAAGTTTAAATAAAGGCTTCTCATTCCCATGGGGTCTTAATGGTTAACACTGAAAAACATTCACGAATTTCATTTAGATTCTTTATCCTCCTCTTTTGTTAATTTCTGCTAAAAACTGCCTTGTTCACAGTATCCTCAGCAAATATCATAGTGCCTGGAACAGAGGTGGACTTTCCATTGTAAACTTGACCCAGCTTTATTTATGTCTGACTCCCCCATTAGGATTTAAGCTCCCCCCATCCATTCCTTACAGCTGGCACAGTGCTGAAACCATAACAAAGACTCAGGAATATTTATTGAATGAATATATTAAGACTGACCAAAGAATTGCATTGCAAACATAATGTTAGCTCCACAGAAGGATTCCTCCATTTTTCCAATGTTTAGTGATTTATAAAAATGCAGTTATAAAGGTTTACAAATGCATTGTACATTTTTGCTATATCTTTGTTCCAAGAGCAAAACTATTCAATAAAGCAGAAATATCTCAGTAAGAAAAAAGTGAGAGGTCATTATTTATAGGCATTGTGTAACTGTTTCATCAAGGATGAGAGCCAGGTACCGTAACTAAACAGGCGAACCCAATTTGTGAAGATGGTGGATGGGCAATCACTATGAATGACGGAGGCGTACAGGTTCGAACACTACAGAGGGCCTCAGGCAGATGTGAGATGGAGGTCAGTCCATCTTGCAAATAACTGCTGTGTGTTAGGGATGGAGCAGGTGGAGACCAATTAGCACAATTCACCACTGACACTAGCAAACAGGGACAGGAACACTACCTCTATCCCCCTTACTCCTAATCATTCAACTCTTAACTTCATTTACTCAAAAATGAAATATGCATGACCCAGCAATTCTATTTCTGGGTATTTAATCTGAAGACAACAAAAATACTCTTTGAGAAGATACATGCACCCTCATGTTTAACACAGCATTATTTACAATAACCAGGATATGGAAGCAACCTAGCTGTCCATTGACAGATGAATGAATAAAGAAGATGTGGTATACATAAAATATAACTCAGTCATAAAAAAATAAAATCTTGCTATTTGTGACAACATGAATGGACCTAGAAGGAATTACGATAAGTAAAATAATTTAGACAGAGAAAGACAAATACCATATGAACTCACTCATACATAGAATCTAAAAAAAAAGACAAATGAATAATGAAAACAAAACATAAATAGATTTGTAGATGCAGAGAACAAACTGATTGTGGCCAGAGGGGAGGGCAGCGGGGGATGGGCAATAATGGTGAAGGGGACAGAGAGGTACAAACCTCCAGTTATAAAATAAATAAGTCACAGGGGTGTGTGGCTTAGGAAATATAGCCAACAACATTGTAATAACTTTACATAGTGGCAGATGGTTACTGGACTTTTCATGGTGATCACTCAGTAAGGTATGTTGAATCACCATGTTGCAAACCTGAAACTCATATAACTTTGTATGCCAACTATACTTTAATTACATTTTTGAAAGAATCATAAATCATGTTGGATAATACTTAGAGGAAGAGGTATTTTATATTTTGCTGATGGGAGCACAAATTAATGAAAATTTTCTGAACAGAAATTTGACTCATATATATATACTAAAATGTGCACATACTTTAATCTAAAACTTTCACTTTTTAAACTATATCCTGCAGAAATAATTAGACCTGTACATAAAAATGCATGTGTGGGGAGAGCGAAGGTTCACAGTTGCATTGTGACATTCTTTTGAGTTAATAAAGATACTGTAATAATCAGAACCTGTGTGGCTCTTTCCATAGGAACTGTAAATCTCTTTTGTCCACCCCTGTATGTTCACAAAAATATAATTTATGACAGCAATTAACGAAATTCCAGAAAACATAAAAGTCTAGCAGGGGATTTATAAATGATCTCTACCTGAGACAGAATGCTGTATGGCCTTTAAAAGTCATGTTTTCAAGAAAGATTTAATGACATGAAACAAAATTCATAACATAATGAACAGTGGAAACAGGCAATATACATAACAGTACATATAATAGTGTGCCATTTTTAATTGCACAGAATAAAAGAATGGAAGGAAATCAGCCAACAATAGTTATCTTTGAGTGGTATGATTGTGAAGGATATTTTTCTTATCCTTCTCTGTAGTTTATGAATTCTTCAAAATGAGTATATTGTAAGTTGAAAAGCAACAAAACATTTCCGAAAGTTAGTCACTTTCCTTTCCTGAAAAGTATGGGTGGAAAACCCAAAGCTTTGCAGTTGGGAGGAGTTGGGAGGTCACCTACGCTTCAGGGCCTTTTCAGGGGGAAGATCCCGCAGCCATGGGGGCCAGTAGGGCGGTAGTCAATGTCGGGAGAGAAAAAATAAGAATATTTCACACCATGGAAGAAATTCTTAAAGTTGATAAATAGCTGAGTGCAGCTGGTTTTTAAAAAATGTTGTTTTTCTTGAAAACAAAAGTGTTTCAAGAGGAATGAATTCCTGTTGTGATCAATTATTTCTTTAAAATGTTAATATCTAAACTCTGGTTATATGGCCCCCTGTTGTGTCTTTGGTCATGTTTGTGCTAAAATGCATCCTAGCCTTATTAAATTTCTAGATTCTTCAAAAGCAGGTCTTCCATCTCAGTATACCAAAAGCATATTAAAATATTAGAGTATAAGACATTTTTTAAAGAAGGTTATTTTCATGAAAGGTCATATAGCAAGATATTGTTAACATGTGTAAAGAAATTAAAAAATATAAAACAAGGCATATAATTACTGTTTTAAGGAATCATGTGTTGGACAGTTTTGCACAAGAATAGGAGAAAGACCTTGACCTGGAGTATTCAGAGGAGGTTTTATAAAGGAACTAATAGCCCCTGAAGAGTGGCAGGGATTTAGGAAGGATGAAGGAAAAGGAAGGCTTTCATGGAGGAGAGATGTATCAGTTATCCGTTGCTGTGTAAGAAATGACTCCAAAACATAGTGACTTAATACCACAGTGATTCATTTAGGAAGAGGAAGAGGAGGAGGAGATAAAGGAGAAGGTGAAGAAGGAGGAGGAGAAGACAATGATGACAGTGGTGACAGCTATATATCCTTATGATTACTGTGTTAACTTTACTGAAAATCTTCTGACATGCCTAGACTACAGAGAGCAGTGATAATCATCCTTTCTCCCTCACCTCCAGCCCTGTCCCCTTCACAGGGGACGTCACAGAAATCCTTGCGGCAAGATTGCAGCATCTTGGTCAGACAGACATGGTTTCCTACAAAATGAATG
>PVKM010047175.1:0-11522 GCA_004027735.1 Carollia perspicillata
ATAGTGTTAGAAAATTGAATAAAGTACTTTAACATTTACTTTTTAATTTCTATTATTAGTCTTTTATTATCAATACTAGTATTGCTTATTTGATTTTTGTTAAGAAAACAAATACATTTTATTCTAGTTACTCTTATACAGACATGCCATGTCCCTTGGCATTCTCAATTTTCTAATTATTAAAAGCTTATAACTAACACTGAATTCCTGTTCTTTTGCCCCAAACTGTGGCCCTCAAAGTCATCTGGGAATAGGAAAAGCAGTGAGTGTAGAGGTTGGAGGAATAAAACAAAGCTTTTTAAAATTTTTATTTTTATTATTGTTCATGTACAGTTTTCTGTCTTTTACTCCCATCCCAGGTAACATTTTCCAAACATTTGAACAGCAGAGGGATATTCTTTTCGAAACACATGTAGGCAATAAATGAATGAATGGATGAATACATGAAATTTCCAAAGGTTTGCTCCGAGGAGACACTAGGGTGGGGGTGCAGGGCAACTGGAAGAGGAAAGGCCTGAACTGCTTAGTCTGGTCCAGACTTGCAGAGAACTGACAAATGAGAAGATGTTTGTCACGAGCGTATGTCTGCGATGCGGTCTTTCCTATAAGTCAGCCAGGCAAGTGCTCAGCTAGCGGCTGCTAAGCAGCCTGGCACCAAGGAATAGACAAGAGTCACACACAGTAACTATGCTATTTACTCAGCTTTTATTGAATGCAGGTTCACTCAAAGTAGAGCATCAACATACATTAATGTACGACTCACATTCTAACAATAGGGGATGATGAACCCATGTCCCAGAGTCTCAGTCTGCAGGTCTGGGAGACAGCACGGTGGGCAAGGGAGTTGTCAGCGTCTTTCAAAGAAGGGCCTCTGGAGCCAGGTGGGCAGCAGGGCAGACGAAGTCCTCAGTCCAGCAGGCGGAGCGTCCGGTCGACAAGGCCAAGGGAGATCAGCGTGGCATGGGGCAGCGCTCTGGTGTGTGGAGCTCGGCTGTCTCAGCAGTGGTCTGGAACTTGCCTCAGTTATATCTTGAAAGTGGTGTGTACCCCACCCTTCTGGGTCTTTTTGATAAATGTCTTGGCACCCCTGAGGCCAAGTGGGGAGTATGCCCAGGAGCCTATGGGTGGTACATGGTTGTCTGCTTAACACCCCTGCTGGCAAGTGTGGAATGTCCCCAGGAGCCTATCTATGGGTGGTCCCTCTCCGCAGGCCTGTCTGCTCTGATCACACGCGTAGGTATCTTCGGTGTGTCTCCTTGCCAGATGTGTCTTTTCCGACTGTAGTTTCTCTCTCGTACCAAAGTGTCACGGCTGACTGGCAGCCATCTTGGCTGACATGGGTGACTCCACTTTGTTCTATGCCCGTTATTTCATCCCGATCAGACCAGTGCCGTTTTATTGGTCTGCTCTCCACCATGTTCCACGGCACAGCAAGAAAACACACACGTTCTTAGGCAACGTGAGGCCAAGGGTGAAAGTATAAGTAGAGAAACTGCCAATCAGCAAAATATTTGGAAAATTAGAATCTCTAGCCACGTGAATCTTCTGCTTAATTAACCTTATTCACATTTGGATCAACAGGTTTTTTTTCATCGACAACATTTAATTCTTATTAAATAAAATGTGGCCTTTGGTTAGCTGTTTAATAGAACACTGAGATCTAACAGTGCTTTCGTGTGATTCGTTTCCCCATTTAACAAATATTATTCATTGAGTACTTACTCTATCCCGGGCATGGAATGAACAAAATCGCCGAAATGCCTGCCCCGTGGCCTTTCCATTCTCACGTTAGTGCAGCAAACACCAGTTATCACAGAGATGTTCAGAGGTGACTTTTAATTTCTTTTAGTTCAGGCACTTGAAAATGTGTTGAAAAGTGTGAGCCTTCTCCCTTTGAATTAAAGAAATAAAACTTTTTGAACCTATACATGCAATTTAGTCTATCTCAGTCTCAACTGCGACTATTGTCACCACACCCTGTGAGATTTCAGAGCTTTTGCTGTTTTGTGAGCTCTGAACCTATAATTCATAGATTTATTAGAACAAGATGCAGACAGATAAACATTGGGCGGCATAAATTAATTCCAGATTATTTCAGAGAACCACCAAGCTGTCTCCTGGAATGCTAACGCTTAGGTATGATAAATAATGACAGAAACCCACTGCCCTTGGTTTTCTTTGAGTCAGATTGTTGAATGCCCTGGCATGTCTCATTGATTGTTCATGCCTTGGAGTATTAAACTGGGTTAAATTCTATTCTAACACACAACGTCATGCTTTTGAACAGAATGCAATTATGAGTTGCACTGAAACAATGCTGGCTTCCACCAAAAGAAGAAAATGCTCCATTAAGTTATGTAGATTTTAGGAGAGCCATGTTTAGAAGGCACAGCTTTGGGATACTAAATACATCATTTTTAGCAAAAAAAAAAAAAAAAGGGCAGACAACATTTAGATAAAAGGAGAATTAAAAAGCACACTTGGTTGCTGAGTTGTTTTGTCGTGAAATTAAGCACTCAGATTTCTGTACCTGCAGAAACAAGAAATTTATTTACCACTAAATCAAATGTGTTCCCTACTAAAAAGCCATTTGTATTTTAAAGACATGTAAGGAAAAACTGGCGATCTTTCCAGGGATTGTGCAACTTAATCCTGAGTCAGGTTCCCCTGATGAGAAGATACAAATTAATCCTACAGGCCAAAGGAGCAGCAGAGGGAAGAAGAGGAGACAGTGAAGATCACCAAACACGAAGCTACCGAACTTTAAACCAGCCCGCAATTCCCCTTTTGCTGCAGTCATTGCGAGGATTTTGTCATGAACAACAGAGAATGGTGCTTCCCGGAGGTTAACTTCCTCCATCTGCCTTTCTCAGCCGGGTCACTAATGTAAAAGCTACTGCTCCCCAGGGCGAGCTTTGAAGAGTAAGTAAGGCTTTAGGAAATGTTGACTAGTCTAAGTATGTCTTTGACACCAAGTATTGTCTGAACTGTGATGATCACAAAAATAAAGAAAGTGAAGAAGAAACATCAGAAGAAAGGAAGGTAAGTAAGGAGGAAAGGAGAGAGGGAGGGTGCTTCCTGGTCTGCGTACATCCCCCGCCCACCCCTGGCCCAACGAGGAAAGGAAGTGGCTGGCCTGAGTAAGCTGGCAGTTCCATTACTTTTATAAAAATCATCACCTTATTTAGGAAGCCTGTAACCAAAACCAAGTGCTTTCATGTCATTTTTTAGAAACTCCCCAACAGTCAATCCATGACATTCCTCATTAGATTTCTCCACCCTGGTTTTTGCAGCCGAGGTTCTTTGGTTTGGCTGGATTATTCAATGATCAGGAGATCCCTCATAGACGCAATGCCAGACTCCTCTGTTTGATCAAACTGTGATGAGTTAATGACCTCACAAAAATGTATTCTAGCCCAAGCCTCCCCGGGCACACAGACTTCTTAACTGAATAATATTTTCGTACTTGGAGAAGAATAACAACAACAGAACTTTAAAAATATTGGATTTCCTTCCTTGTCATCCTAGCTGAAAGCTGTTAATTCTCCATAGAGGTTTTAAAGGAAATAAGCAAGTATAAATCACCGGCCGGACTAAACTTATCCTTCACACACTTAGTGGGCTGCGGGGATGGTCTTTTCTGATTAAGATTGTGCGTCTCCCTGGCAGGAGCCGGCGAATAATCAGACAGGTGACTAATCAGAAGCGAGGCAGACAGCTGGTCTGTGGGCGTGGCTGGGTGACCTTGAATAAGCCTTACCCTTTGCTCTCAAGTTCTGTATCGCTAAAGTAGGGAAAGTAACCCCCCAGAGCCCTTCTGAGATAGAAGCAGAGTGGTGGCCGGGGCAGAAGCACAGGGTGTCTGCTGAGGCCATTAGGAGCAGGAAGCTGAAGATCAGAAGGAGTCGCCCGCTAACACACTGGGGTCAGGCAGGACTAAGTTCCAGTTACCACTTATCATTGTTAACGGGAAATGTAAGTTTCCCGTTAGTAAACCCAGCAAGTATCACACAGGTTTTCAGAATGAGTTATCCATCTTGATTAAAAATAGGAAAAGAATGAGTTCTCATGGCTACATTGCTTAAAAACAAGTTTTTAAAACTACTAAAATTTGGGCTATAATTCCTTGTTAGAAGTACTGTCTTATAACATGTTTAGCAGCATCTGGTAAACCCAACTACCCACTAGACGCTAACACCCGCTCCCCAGCCACCACAACCAAGAATGTCGCCCTACAATGGAAAGTGTCCCCTGGAAAGCGAAATCACCCCTGATTGAAACCACTTATTTTGTTTTTGTTTTACAGATGAGGAGCCACTTACAATACTTTAATATTTGTGTGAAACTCTCTGGTCCAACCTTCTGATGCTTTGACGTAGCTCATGGAGGCATCTAAAGGTTCTCATGTGAGGACCTACCGCTTTAAAAGAGCCTCCCAAACATCTGGGAATATGGTAAGTATACTAGGCTTGAATGTTTAGAGAGGCAATGCTAGCCCTTGGACAGAGATCATGTATTTCCTCTTTATGCTACATACCAGCTCCTAGTATGGTGTTAGCACATGGTATGCTGTCAGTAAGTACTTGTATGCATGGATGCATGGATGGATGGATGGATGGATGAAAAAGTAAAATAATAACGAAATCTACCTAGGGAAATACAGATTTATTTTCTTTGAGAGTATCTAGGTACATACTAGGGCTCTTTTACCTGCATCAATTTACTGCAAAGAGCATCCTAGTGATCCAGGACAGTTAATGTGTCTGACTCTAAAGAAAATTCCACCAATTTCTGAAGTGGTACTTAAATGACCGGGAACTGCGGTTATGCTTCGGGCTTTTCATCCATTCTGCAATAAATAATGCTGCTGCTGCTGCTGCTAGGCTGAGAATTAAATCAGCCATGGCTCTAGTCTTGAGAAGCAATACATACCAATACACCCATAAAAGCACCAAGGTGTAAAAGTCTCTTCTACAATCTGCATCACTCTGTTCCTTTGCTCTACCATTTGGGGACAAGGAGCCTAAGGTGGGCCAGCTGTAGGTGTGATAAAATGCAAGCTTCTCAAGGAAAGCGCTCAGCTCAGATTGCACTGAGGTTCCAGGGCTGCCTGAGATCTATAAACGCAAATTCCTTTTCCACAGCAGTAATTTAATCTGCCATCGTCTATTGTGGTTGGCCAAGTTTGCCTAAATTACCCCTTCTGTGACGCTGAAACTTGACCTTGTGGATTTGTTTTTGGAAAATTCTTTTTGTAGTCTCAGATCAGTTGGTTTCCAGTTTGAAGATATCATCTTTACACTATATAAATAAACAAACTTCTGAGAAAATACCCCCAGTCTCAGTGGGCTTGGACTTTTCCACAACAACAAAGTTGAAGCCCGTAGGGGGGCTGGGGATAGGCCGTTCCTGATGTTTCGATTTTGTGGGAGGTATGTTTATTGCTACAAAAGTAAGTAGAATATCCCCACTGGTCCCAATTACCATGGCCCCTTAGTTAATAGATCCTGCCAACATTCCCTCTCTTCTGTGAGGAAAAGCTGTTCACATCAAGACTGTTCGGCTCCCACCAACAAATGTCTCATAGGGACCTTCTGCTTCCTGGAAATCACTCTCCAACTCAGGGAAGAAGAGATCGCCTATGATTATTTTCAATGGCACCCTGTACTCAGCAGGCCAAGCCAAGAAGAGGATGTAATCATCCCTTTCAAGGCCCAAAATTGAGTACCAAGGCAGACGGCAAAAAAAGAAAGAAAGCGTTTAGAGCATTCTTAGGGAATATGAAAAAAAATAATTTAAACATCTGATAGCATTGCCTTCTGCCTCTGTGCAAAAGGCCAGCTCTACCTGACCCAGCTGGGTCTCCAGCTCTCTCTGGGCATTGCGCCCCAAAGCTCAAAGATGAGAAAGTCCAGGAGAACAGTCCCTGATCCTCAAAGATTTAAAATGCAGATGTGCAGAGAGGGAGAAATAAGAATTATGCATAAATAACAACACAGCAGGCAGAATCTGGAGGCACAAATGCCCAAATGGCTCTAAGATCAGTGATGAGAAAACATGCATTTTGTGGGGGTGAAGGATGGCTTCGTGGCATTTGAAATGCATCTTGAACAATGGATTGGATTTGCACAGGAAGAAATAAATGCATGTGTGGGGGAGCAAGGACTGTGTTTCATGTGCTACAGAAAATGAGCAAAGCACAAATGTGGAAAGTGCTCCCGAGTAGGACAAAGAACAGGAAGAAGTCATTTCTTACTGGGAGGTTGCATCACACAGGGTCCATTTAAGAGAGAAAATCACACCAGCCATCTTGACAAAGAGAAGTTAATGTAACGGGTGGAAAAAAGGGGACAACTGTGATTGAACAATAAAAGAAGAAGCTAATGTAAAGAGCAGTTAACTAATATGAAATTCTGGACTAGGCAGGGAGAAGGCAGTGTTGGGCTGCTGAACCTTACTGAAACCGGAGGCACGGGGGAAAACTGTGCACCCCTAGGTGCATGGTGTTATGTATTTTTAAAATGATGAATTTGTCTAAGACATTAAAGTAGCTGAAAAAATGTTGGAAAATTGGAAAGTAGGTATACTAAAATTTACAATGTTATTTTGAGTTTAAATAACTTATTGTAACCCAAACCTAATTTACTATAAGCTTACATCAGCTTAAGCTAATACAAAATTATTCAAGATTATCCCTGGTACAGGAGAAATGGTCAAATGGGGCAATTCTCTCAACTGAAAATGAAATAAGCAAAAAAGTAGATTTCAACAATACTTTTGTGAGCTATTTCTATAAAAGCCAGCAGAGTTTTTTGTTTCGTTTTGTTCTAAGTGTTTTGTCTTGTTTGCCTCATACTCTGGTGTGGATCAACATAGTCTCCAAAATGTTGATATTTTGCTCATTGTGATTTGTTGCATTTAAGTTTGATTTTTAAAAATAGTGTATTAGAATCTAATGCATCTGAATTCCTGAGAATTTTGGTGCGCCCTGGAATTGTGTGTCTGAGGCGAAGCCTCACCTCACCCTAATCCCTGCCCGATGAAAAGATACCAAGGAAAACTCTGAGTTATCACTGCTGAGGTGAAGACGTGCTCATAGGAGCAGACAGCCAGAGGACAGCACCCAGGAGACAAACAGGAGGGAACAGTCCCTTCTTCGTCTGCAGCCCCACAGTGTCCCTCTATCACGTTCTACAGGTAGAGTCTAACTGGGATCCTGCAAGCAGGGTAGAAATGCAGGTTGCAGACACTGGACACAGCACCACAAAGTCAATTACACAAGGGTAAGTTCATGGCTAACGTAGTGACTGGCACACAGGCGATCTCCTCTAGTTGAATCTTGAAGGATAAATAGGGTAATAATGATCACTTTTCAGCATTGTGCTACGCGTTTAACAATGTCACAGAGTCAATACACGAAAATGTCCCAAAGTCAAACCTAGTTCAATCTCATCCCAAAGCACATGCCCTCAACCACTATGGCACAGTGAGGAAGGAGAGGACATTTCAGGCAGACCAAACAGAGTAGAGCAAGACAAAAATAACATAGCATATGATGGAAACAAGTGGGCAGTGTTAATATATAATTAATGTTATAGATTAATATAACTATGTTAGTTACATGAGTGTCAATATATTAGTTGTGTTAGTGTTAATATAACTAATGTTATCAAACATCTATGATGTGCCCAGCATTTTACTATTTTATAAACATTTATTTTATTTTTCATTTTTAGGTTCTCTTTTTATTTCCATTTTGCAAATGGGGAAACTAAATCACAGAGTATTAATTAAGTTTGCCCAGGGTTATTCAACTCATAGATGAAACAATCTGAATACAGATACAGACATTCAACCCCAGAGCTTTTCCTCTTAGTCACTAGCCACGCTACCTCCCGTAGAACAGAAAACAAACATAATGTGAAAACTACGGAAGAATCTGGTCATGGAGGCCATCCTAAGGTGCACAGCCTTTATTCGCTATAGGCAAGGGGTCTGCCAAAGCATTTTAAACAGTATCAGTTTTGTATTTTGGATGAATCACACTGGTCTGAATCCAATTTAAAGGATGGGTTTTAAATATACAAATAGGAATTGGAGAAACCATTAGGAAGCTACTGGAAAGATTCAATGAGCAATGAGTAGAGTACTGATAGTAAGAGCTGAGAACAGAAAACATGGTTAAGAGATGAGCGATTTTCAACAGTGATGACTGAATGTGGGCGATGAAGGACAGGGAAGAGTAATAAACTACCAAGTATTCTCTGGGCGGTCCGTAGATGTGCGTGCCATCCACTGATAGAACTGTCAGAAGAGGAACAGTCTAGTATAGGAGGTTAGTTGCTTTCTTTCACCATTTGAGTCGTCGGGAGATTTGAGCATATGTAGAAGGGCAAGGCAAGCCAAGTCCATATTTTCTTGGCTATTGAGTGACGGCTAAGGAATTTTAACTGGACTTTACTGGAAATAAAAATTCAAGCTTTACTAGAACTGAGAAGGGTCTGACATTTTACTGTACTTTTCAGCCAACAAGTTAGCCTTTCACAATTTCATAGATGTGGACAGGAGACACAGGACTCCCGGGTCAGAGACAAAGGACTCTGCTACTCACAGCATTTGTACCAGTTCCCCAAGACCCAAGTCTCATAGGACAATGTGAAGAGAGCCAGACAACACCTAGATAAGCAACAGAGTGTATTAAAGAACCCAAAGCATCGGGAACCCATGCATCTTATAATGAGCATTAAGCAAACTTGCCCCTTTGCTCCACAGGGAGATACTAGCTTTATCTTTCAAAGCTAAGCAAACCCTCCCTTTGCTCTGGAGGGAGACACTGTCTCTAGCTTTCAAGCCAAACATCCAAGACAAGAAAGACTAGAACAAAGACAGCTCTGCTCACAAGACCGGCAGAAATGTGAGAGACCCATGAAGATGTGTTTCTCAATAATTACCGGTAACTATTTTCACCATTTCCAAGTGACTTTATAGAAATCTTGGCTTTGGTTTGGCAAGCACGTGACATAAAAATAAGGAGAAATCATTAAAGTGTATTGACAAACAGAATGTGTAGTAATAGATAACGTAAACTAGGTAGATAAATTCACTGGCAAACAGAGGGGCAATCATAAATGCAGATTCCAGCAAACCAACTCTGCAGTGCTTTGGGAGATGAGACATAGGTGGCCCAGAACAGACTGCAGAACAGATGCCACTTCTCTCCAGAAGAAAGAACAAAGGAATTTAAAGGTGATTCATTTGCTTTTGGGGACTGACATTTGCAGTTCCATCTGCACCAGGAGAATATACCAGAAATGGGAGACTAGTGATTCATGTCCTGGCTGCAGAGATACTACATTAAATTTAGGATTAGAATGGATTTTAATGAGAGATAATAATCTTATCTTCTATTCACACTTGACTGACTGAAAGAGTCTTTACATACATCATCTTATATGCTTTCAGTCAGCTAGAGATCAATACAATAAAAGAATATGAGAGGCTCACAAGGAGTTGAGAGGGAAAGTTTTTCCCCTTTTCTGCTGGAAAAAGCCACAAACTTTTGCTGAGACTGATGTTGCTAGGCAACCATTAACTTCTTCTATAGGCTTTGGTACTAGATATTCTTGCTCCCTAATATAAAGAAATATCAAAATGAAGGTACAGTACAGAGAAAAATGATTTGCTGGTTAATGGTGGTGAACCTGCCTACACCATGAGGGTCATTGGTCATAGGGTTAGCTCCAAGGAAAGTCATGGGTCCAAGGCAGGGCTTATGCACGTCAAATTTGGGAAGTTTTTTTTAAAAACTCATCTACACAGCTGAAAAATTTGATTTGCCTTTCAGAAATCAGTAATCAAGCAAACATAATTACACCATGGCCCCTAGTGAAACCTGTATGACCATGCTGCAGTAATGTAAAATAAAAGAGTTCAGCTACCTCTCAGTCTGCCCAAGTTTCTTATTACAGTAGAGAAGAATAGGGAGAGAAAGAAAGCAGAAGGTCAAGGCCCTCGGGGCCGTGGATTATTTAAGAAAATAATAAGAAGAGTGAATATTAAAGCAACTCAAAATTCTATCCACAAATATTAAATTCAGCCCAGTTACATGCTTCCTGTCTCCCAGTAATCTCCAGCAGCATGTACACAGGCAAAGAAAAAAGGGATGGTTCTCTGTGGCTGTGGATTTATGAAACTGGTTGTACTAAAGGGAGAGAGGGATGTCGTTTGTAATTATTTGTGATTATAATTATGAACTCAAACATCCAAGCTGGGGAAGAAGGTGACACCAGGAAGTGATAGAAAGAGATAGCGTCAATGAATTGAATCCTCAGGCTATATAGCAAAATTGATCACAATGCTTTGCATCTCCTTCTAGCAAGAGGTGGAATTCATTTTCAGACTCTGTAAATCTCTGCTAGCATCACGACTTCCTTCGATTCACAGCAGAAGAGATGTGCGAGGTCCAAACCTAGACCTCAAGAGCCTTGAATGCTTTTTCTTCCGTTGATTTTGGAACTCTTAAAATTACACATACAGAAGCCCAAGCTGGCCTGCGAAGAAGCCACGTGGAGAGATTTCAGTCATCCCAGTAGTTCCAGTTAACGCAGTTGAGCCTATCATAAACCAGACAGTCCAGCCACCCCAACTGCTGACCACAAATGCTTGGGAAAGCATACACAGCCAGGAGATCGGCTGAGCCAGGCCAAGAACTGCAGAACTTCCCGGACGAGCCCAGTGCAGACTGTCAACATAGAGAGTCACGACCTAGATAAATGGGTTCGTGTTTTAAGCCACTAGGTTTTGGAAGAGTTGGTTATGTAGCAAAAGCTAACTTTTATGCCCTAGTGAGAGAAAAGCAATGTTTCCATGGGGTGTTTTCAGCAAGTGAGCTATAAAACTCAGGAGTTGTGTTGGAGAATAGGATGTCTGAACTTGTAGTGTTCACAGTAAAGTGTCTGTAGAAGACAAGGTCCAGACCATTCCCATTCTTGGCCATGTGGCTAAGAAATAGCAGATGAATAAAGTCTTTGAGAGTGGGGAGGTTAAAAACATTGAGAAGTTAGAGTGATTCGTGGCATATTGACATCGGCAAGCGTGATGATAAGAGCAGGAATAGAGAAGTTTGGATGTCAAGGGCAAAAAAAATAGTGAATAATCGAAGTGACAGTAAAGTGGAGGCAGATGGTAGAAAAGCCAGATGCCACAGGCTGAGAGGGATGGTGGGGTTTTACGAATGGGCAGTGGACCGATGGTCTGTGATTGGCCTTGGAAGGTAAGAGGACACACACTGACTTAGACACAGACTAGCCTGAGGTATAGGGTGGGGGAAATGAGTATCCTGTGCCTGAGAGGGATGCAGGCAAAGCAATATGCTCAGAGGACACAGTTTGTGTTAGAGAGAGGAAATCGAGGCTGTGGAAAGGATGAGAATGCGATGACAGAGGTGAGAACTGGGCATGGAAGTCTTGCTCGGCTGCAGAGGGGACTAACCCCTGACACTTGAGGAGGTGACAAGGGTGAGG
>PVKM010047176.1:0-11520 GCA_004027735.1 Carollia perspicillata
GAATGCTTTGCTTTTCAAGGCATGTTTAGGTTTACAAAACAACTGTCCAGAAAGTAGGAGTTCCCCTATGCCCTCTTCCTCCTACACCCAGTTTCCTCTGTTAGCATCTGGTATTAGTGTGGTATGTTTGTTACAAGTGACCAATATTGATACATTGTTAACTAAGGTCTACAGTTTACAATAGAGTTCATTCGTGTGTGTGTGTGTGTGTGTGTACACACATCTATGGGTTTTGATAAATATATGACATGCATTACAGTACCACACAAAACAGGTCCCCTGTCCTAGAAATGCCCTGTGCTCCACCTACTCACCCCTTATCCCCTCCACCTGAACCCCTGCAAAAACTTTTTACCTGTCTCTACAGTTCTGCCTTTTCCAGAATGTTAGAGTTGGCCTATGCAGTATGTAGCCTTTTTCAGACTGGAGCTTCTTTCGCTTAGCATATATTTAAGTTTCCTCCACATCTTTCTGTGGCTTTGTTAGTGGCTCCACAGCTCACTTCTTTATTAGTACTGAGTAATATTCCACTGTATGAAAGTAACACAATTTGTTTATCTGTTCGCCTACTGAAGAACATATTGGTTGCTCTCAATTCTGAGGAATTATGAATAAAGCTACTAGAAATATGTGTTCAGGTTTTTGTGTGGATATAGATTTTCACTTCTTTTGGGTAAATATCTGGGCTGGATCATAATGTAAGTTTAGATTTATTCTGCTTTATGGGAAACTGCCGAACTATCTTCCAAATGACTGTACCATTCTGTACTCCCAGCAGGAATAAAGACAGATCCCTACTGCCCCACATCCCCAGCATTTTGTGCCCCAGCAGATGTTTTGGATTTTAGCCCTTCTAACAGGTATGTAGTGGTTATTTAATTGTTGTTTTAATTTGCAATTCCCTAATGACATACGATGGTGAGCTTTTCATATGCTTATTTACCTTCTGTATGTTCCACTGCTGAGTTTTAAGTTTTCTGTATGCTTTAGATAGTCTCAGTGTTTATTTTTTCAAGTGAACTTTTTATTAAAGTGTTCTTCATTCCTTTTTAACTTGGAATCTCCACCAAACTAATCACACCTTTCTTAAAGCTCTCCCTTCCCTATTCTCCTCATCCTCACTGCTGTTATGAGTCAATTCAGCATCACTTTTAAGCCATCAAGAGTTTAAAGAAGGATGCAAATATGATAGGATAGGCATTTCATTATACCTCCAGGTAAATTATGACTATAATCCTACTTTTACAGATAGGAAAACTGAAGCACTTGACCCAAAGTCACAGTAAAAGCTAGTTAATGACAGGATGATAGGGCTAAAATTTTTACTCACGTAGTCCCAATCTGAAATGAATTAAATACAGTGGAAGGGCATGAAAGAAACTAATCTGGCTGCAAAGGGGTTTCACACTGGAAAGGGGTAAAAATTAAGCCTAGACAAGGAAGGTGAGTCTAGATAATGGAGAGCCTCATATACACACACACACACACACACACACACACACATATACACACATATGTATGTATGCACATGTATATATGTACATGCATATGTAGATAGATTTCATTTAAGTTCTAATATGTTAAAAATTCAAAAAGATAATGACTCCTCCTAAAAGTGGTTGGTACTCCTTTCATATTGCTCTGTTGCCCCCCACTCGACCACCACTACATTGTTCTCTAAAGCTCAAAATCTTAGGATAATTATTACATTGCTCAATCCCTCTCACCTTTCATACCCCATGTGCCAAATCCTTCCAAGCAAGGTAGAGCAGTGGGTGGAGAACTGGAGGGCAGCAAGAATGGAGAGAGAGATACCACTCAGGAAGCTGCTGCAGTGCAGCCCAGGTGAGAGACTGATAGAAGCCTAGACCACAGTGGGCGCTGTAGACAGGGAAGAAACGCATCTCACCAAAGCCATTGCCTGATTAAACCACAAGTTCCAGGCAACAAATCACCCCACACGATTTGTTACTTTTGTGTGGCAATGAAAATTTCACATAGAAGTGCTTACTTAATCCTCTGTATGCATCTTATCCTATTATATATGATTTTCATAAACACTTGATAAGCAGAATCTTAGAGCAGGCTCTACGGCCTGGTGGAAATACATGAGCTTTAATAGTGTCCGCTCAGCCCTACAGCCCAGCCTGAGTTCAAGCTCTGCCATTCAGAAAATGTGTGACTTTGGCCAAGTTACTGCAACTCTCCCTAAGCTTGTTATCATCTGAGAAATAACAGGATCTGCCTCACGAGAGTATCACAAAGATGGCTGAGACATGCGGTGTTTCCCAAATATCACACTTCTGCTAGGGAAGATGGTTTTAGATTGCACAAAGACAAGGCTTTTCCATTGTAGTAGTTCCACTTATTTTAATAAATATTTTAAAATAACGATCACAGCAAGCTCACTATTTTACTAGCATTCTCCCTTAAGATAAAAGTTATAAAAATGTCAGTTTAACCCTAAAACCAATGTCAAGAAAAATATTAAATATAAATAATAATAGTTTAGGTAGTTCTCAGATTTGGCGAAACAAATCTGAAGGCAGTACCATAAATGCCCAAAGTTTGGACAACACTGGGAAAGAGTATATAAAGAACCTGGCAAAGCAGGCGTAATAAATATTAACTAAATATTTACTAGAGCATTTTCTTCCTTTTAAAGTGTGTTAGCAGAAAGCATAAGATTTATTTTAAAGGCCTATTTAAATCTAAGCTATACTCTTTAACAACTATGTGGCTCTGGGAAAGGTATTTGGTCTAAGCATTAGTTTCTTTGTCCAAAAAAAAAAATAATAATAATAATGACTTGCAAGGATCACATTAAAAAAACAAAAGGGAGGAAACTCACTAGTATATACTATACTATATGTATAGTATAGCTCTTACTATACAAGGTACTCAAAACGCACCTGTTGACCGGCCTTTCCCCCAATCTTTTGTAGAGCTGTCACAGTCAACTTTCTCCCTGAACTATTTTGCAAGATGTCTGGCTGTTTAGCTGTCCTGCACACACGGCTTTAGGCTTTACGGTAAATCATGGAATTTCAGCCTAGAAAAGGTGTGCAGCTCTCCTACACTTTGATAACAGTCTCCTGGCTTGAAACACCAATGCGTTGCTCCCATCCAGATGTCCCGTCCACCTCAGCCTCCTCCAGTTCACAGGGATATCTCAGCTATGACAGGAAGTGGCCAAGAGTCCGTTAACCAGGCTGGGGCCTGTAACGTGATGTGGATCCTCTTCTGAGTCTACAAAGTGAGAGGGGGATGACGTAGATTGTTCTGAAGTTCCCTTCCAGAGTTCACGTTCTGCAGTCTTATCATGTGCTTCCTTACCTGTGACAGTCTGTAATTCGTAAATGTATAATGTATCACACACTATCTTTTTTTTTTTAACGTTTTTGTCCTAAAACATGTTCAGCACCTAAACTACAACATACTCAAACCACTTCAGAGCTGGGAGTCACAGTAGTTGGACCCCAACTGGAGACACTGGATAAATCAGTACACACTTCTAAGCCTCAATATCCTACTGTTTAATATCAACTCACAAAACATGTGACATATTCATACAAATACACTTTGAAAATGGTGAAGATCGAAACTAAAGGTACTGTTGTTTGCATTAATCTCCACCTCTGCTCTTCCTGATTCTAACATCCTTACCAATCTCTTGTTCTCTGTCTCTCAAGAAGAAAGGAAGTATCTTTCCTCAGCTCTGCACTGACTAGTTGAGGCCCTCTTAGCCCCAACCTGTAGTATCAGTGTTGTTCCTTGTTGGTCTGTCCATCTCCAGCCTCTCTCCATCCATGTATGTAAACTTTGTCAACACTTACATCTCTTAAAACCCTCCAAAGGCTTCCAACCATCAAATGACCAACTTTCTAATCAATCTTTGTAGCTTCAAGGAATCAAATGGCCTTTGCAATATCAACTTCCACCACATAGTTTCTTCATGCTCTTCTCTTCCCCTGCGACACTGTCTAGTTATTACCATGGGTTCTGTCAAACTCAAGTGATCCCCTGCCACAAACAAATGTGACTGCTCTTCTGAAATACCACAGTAAATCGTTCTTCTCTCTGAAATGCCGCAGTGATTTCTCCTCCTATAGTTAGCACAGAGATAACAGTTGTACTGTGCCTGTCACAGCCCTCTGTAATTGATAAATTTATACATACAAGAAGCAGAAGCTGAACCACAAACCCAAAGGATCCAGACATACTCTTAATATTAGTTGAGATCTTTTTTGATGAGAGGTAAACAAGGGAAAGTTTTCTCTCCTTCCAATGTTAGAAGAATTTACATAATTCTGTCATGGGCAATATGTGGTCTTCACCTTTGAGCCAACCATCAATCTGGATTGACTTTCAAACTGATTTATTTCAAAGCTAATCTTTTCCTCTGAAGCACACAGATATTATTCTAAAAACTCTCACAAGAAATACATAAGCAGCTTCTGATCCAGATGTGTGAGAAAAAATAAAAGTGTGAGAAAACAAAAGTATTGCTCCTCACTCTGGCTGGGTGGCTCAGTTGGTTGGAACACTGTCCAGTACACCAAAAAGTTGTGGGTTCAATCCCCAGTCAGGGCACATACCTAGGTTGTGTGTTCAATTCCTAGTGGGGGTGCACACAGGTGGGTGCGACTGATCAATGTTTCTCTTTCCCCACTCCCCCTTTCCCTCTCTCTAAAAATCAATAAACATATTCTCAGGTGAGAAATAAACTCCACCTCCCCACAGAGGACAGAATAAGAGCTGGTTTTTAAGAAAACATTTGTTTAAAAAAAGAGAAAAAGTGCTGAGAAAGGAAAATGAAGAGTAAGACTAAAGAATATAAAAATATATACTTTTTGGTGCTCCAATTTTGAAAAACGATGAATAAATTCTAATTTCCCTTAACGTTGTAACACTCATCTTTCCTTCTCAGACAGGACATTCCTGGAAATAAAGATCAGGGTGAATGTGTGGAAATCAGCCACACTACAAGAATGGGTTAAGTACCCCTTCAAACTTCTTTGCATCTCACAATATTCCTTCCTCAGGTTCTAGGATTTTCACTGATATAGTCAACTGAAGGCAAAAAGATAAGACAAAGTTCCTGCCTTCAAGGAACTTACAGCCAGGTCTGGAGTGCTGGTAGGTACACATGTAATCATGTTAGTAGACACTTTAGTGGCTCAGGTGTGAAAGAAAGCTCGAGAGAGGAGCAGTCGAATGAGAGAAGCAGTCACGACAGATTTAACTTGAGGGGCAAGGGAGACAAATTCCAAAAGTGAACATTACATTCAAAGGCAAGCAGATACACAGTATGGGCCATCAGGGCCTTGCTAGTACACACACCAGCAGCACCTTATCATCGGGGGCTTGTTAGAAATGCAGAATCTCAGTCCCTGCCTAGACCTACATGATCAGAACACACCCTGGTAAATAAGATCCCCAGGGAATTCTAATGCTCATTACAGTTTCAGAAGCCCTGCTGACTCAAAATAGCAATTTGGTATGACTAGAATATATTGGGTTGACCAACAAGTTCATTTGGCTTTTTTCTGTAAGCCGGCTCTAATAGCACTTAGTTGTTTTTAACTTCATTCGAAACAGTTTTGGTGGATTGTATTGTGATAGCTGTCCTATTGGCATGTATTTTTTAAAAAAACTGATCAGTATTGGTGAATTTTTGTGTGGCTACTTTAATATAGAAAATGGAAGAAAATATGTAACATTTTTGGTACATTATGCTTTATCATCTCAAGAAAGGTAAAAACACAACTGAAACACAAAAAAAGATTTGTGTAGTGTATGGAGGAGGTGCTAAGGATGACTGAACGTGTCAAAAGTAGTTCGCAAAGATTTGTGCTGGAGATTTCTCACTGGACAACGTTCTACGGTCAGGTAAACCACTGAAATTGACAGAGATCAAGATATTAATTAAGAACAATCAATGTTATACCACATGGGAGACAGCTGACATACTCAAAATATCCAAATCAATAGTTATTGGTGAAAATGAAAAATGTGTCTTTTATTTTACAGCGGAAAAAAACTGAACAGACTTTTTGGCCAGCCCAATAGAACACCATGGAAAAAACTCTTAAGAAGTGAGGCTCCAGAAGCCTCTCCAGATCATGAAGCACCTCATCCTGGACCTAATGGAAGCCACCAGTACCTGACTGTAAGGAAATGACATGGTCAAATTATCAGGGAGACCAGGGATTAATGTGGGGGCTGGAGGAAGAAGGTGTTCATTCCAGATGAAGAAGATATAACAGAACTTAATCAGTTGTGCAATCAACACATGGGGGAGGTGTCAATGATACATGAATGAGAAATCCCCAAGATACAGAAATAGCAATACTAATGAAGAAGGAAGCACATGAGCAACAGTTTTGGGAAGAAAGGCAAGTCCGATGTGACACGCAATGGGTCTGAAGTACCTGTAGTTCAACTAGTACATGGCTAACAGACAGTCTGTGTACAGGAGGAGAAATAATGCCATCCTCAGAGAGGTGGGTAGGAACTGACGCCCTAAAAACGGAAGGATTAAAAGAATTAAAAAAGTGACTAAGGACAAAACTCCCCACATCAGCATTCAAGAGATAAACAGAGGAAAAAGGATGCAGCAAAATGAGTGAGAAAAATACTGAAGAGAAGAAAATCAAGAAAGACTAGTGTTACTGATGCCAAGAAAAGGGTCTCATGAAGGGGAAATGGGAGACAGAGTAATACACCACAGGTCAAGGCCTTGAACGTGGATCATCTCACACATATGTAAGTGATTAAAAGAAGTTATATATATCAATGATAGACTTAAGGGTGATTTTTAGTCTATTGCTTTCCCCCTGTATTTTGCGACTGTTCCTCAAGGCACATGAGTCTCATAATTTAAAAATATACAATAAAAAATTAATAAGCAAGACAATGATGGCTTTTGCAGTGGTGATTGCAACAGGTGGAAGAGTGAATATGAAGCGAGTAATGAAGGATGGGAGTACAGACAGGGAAGAGAGATTGGGAAGCATCTAGAGTACGTCCAGATTCCCAGGAAAGGTTCTGTCTTTCGGGTGGGAAGGATCTAGGCGTGCTTAGAGGCTGAGCGATAAAAGATTGCACAGAAAAAGTTTTCAGTGCCCACGAGAAAAAGGGAACAAACAATTCTTTACTTGCTATGAGCTGGGCACCACAGGGGTGAACAAGTCGAAGTTCTGCTCTCATGCAACCCATTTTCTACTAAGAAAAGAGAAAAGATGAATAATATCAGACAAATCAGACATGCCTTGATAAAACTAAAAGAAGGTAGTTTTTTAGAGTGAGTGTTGAGGTAAGGCCTGCCTGAAGAAAGAGCATATTCCCTGGCCAGTGTAGCTCAGTGGCTTAGAGCGTTGTCCCATAAACCAAAACGTCGAGGGTTCAATTCCTAGTCAGGGCACATGCTCAGGTTTCAGGTTTTGACACCGCCCCCCACCCCACCCCACCCCCATTTGGGTGCACACTAGAAGGCGGTCTGTCAGTGTTTCTCTCCCTCCCTTCCCCTCTCTGTAAAATCAACAAGCATGTCCTTGGATGGATGGATAGGTGGGTAGTTAGGGAGGAAGGGAGGGAGGGAGGGAGGCAGGGAAGGAAGAAAGAAAGAAGGGCAGGCATTTCAGTCCTAAAAGACAAGAAATCAACTTTACAAAGAAGCAGGCCTGTTACCTTTACTTTACAGATAATGAAGCTGAAGATAGATTTCACAAGTTAAAGGAACCTGGGTCTGATGAACTCCCAGACCTTTTAGAATACCCTTTCTAGTAGACTGGATTCCCTCATATGCAACAGATAAGATAAACGATAATAAGAGTAAATGGCATGCCTTCCTTGTCAAAAGAAACTCTTTGAAAGCCACAGATGTAGATCTGCAAAAGCAGAGGCATGAAGGTTAACTATTGAGGCCTAATGAGGAAATCTGGGCAGACTCCATCTTACAAGTAGGCTACATTCCAAAACTTGTAACTAAGTTAAGAAGTCATAAAACATTTCCTCCATATAATTTCACATAGAGAGTAGGTTTCCAGGATGGTCCTCAAAGATTCATGTAATCAGTTATTATTCTAGTAACTAATAAAGCACTTACTAGGTACCAGGTCCCATGTTAAGTGCTTTACATAAAATTTCTACCAACACTATTACTACTCCCACCTTATAACTAAAGAATACTCCTGGAGATGTTAAGTAACTTGTCCAGTGGCATTATGCAAATAAAAAAAAGAGGTCAGCAGTCCGGCCCTGGCCTATTCCAGCTCCTTAGCTCTTAAACCTTATGCTGTCTCCCAAAATACCTTTGCTTTAAATACCAGTTGTTCCAAAATCAGCTTTCCCCCAAACCTAAAACCTCAGTGCCCATCTTCCCTTCTCAGCTGGTCGGAATACTGTTCAAGCTTCCTGTTCTCCATCCCACGCCCAAAAAGTCTATTATCATATCTATCTCCTGATAAGCCTCAGTCCCTGAGGGCATTTACTCACACTTGTGACACTCACTGAGAATTTAACTTGCCTTTGCACTCCCCAGGTCCCCCAAGAAGTGCCTTGCATGTGTTCATTTATTCATTCATTGCCACTTACTGAGCCTACTGTGACAATTCCCAACCCAGATCACACTCTCGTAAATACTGAAACTCCAAGAAAAGTCAGGCAAAAGCCCAACCTGATCATTACTAAACATCTATTTCTAAGCTATCCCTAGCTGACCCAAAATTCCCAACCTATTCTCCCCCGATCACAAAAATAACACTCGAAAACTGAGTCCCCGCTGGTTACTACTGATCACCAATAATGCTTGCACATGAGACAGACCACAAACTGGTGAACCCTAAGCACAGGAGTAACACCCGACCCCTCCCAGCGGCCCTTGGAAGCCCCTCTCAGCTGCAAGGGCTGAAGGTAGCCCGAGAACAGGCTCCAAGCCGGAAAAAAGCCTTGCCCGCGGCCATGACCTTCTAAGGCGACCAACCCAATCACCCGAAAATCCCTGGTGGGGAGCACGGTCTGAGGCCCCAGGACGCTTAGACCTGGAACGGGGTAATGGGCACCTAGAGAACACAGGAGGCCCCCTGTCCCCCGCCAGCGTCAACGGCCCCGGGAGACCTCTGAGCTGCAGGTGGGCACAGGCACTCACCCGGCGGCAGGCGCCGCGCTAGCTGCGGGCTGACAAGCGGGGGCGTGCGGCCGGCCCGGGCCACCTGCGAGGAGGCGCATGGACAGCGGGAGGCGCGGAGCCACCCCGGCACGGAGAAGCCAGCGTGCGGGTCTCAGAAGGGCTGCCATGGCTCGGCTGTCCCCAGTAGGTTGCACGTTCCGCTAGAAGGACAGGGGGAGCACGTGACCTCAGGGTCGCCCGGCGCGGGAGAGACCAAAGGCCGAGCGTGCCAGACGTAAGGGGAGACAAGTGTCACTTTAGCTCAGAAGATGTAAACCCCTAAGTCTCCGAGGAGATACCAGCCCCATACCACATTTAAATGACAATGTGGCATGATTTGTTATTTAATGCAGTTTCTCTCTTGGCCTTCTGTTTGTCATTTTCGCCTGTGCAGTGGCTCCACCCCTACGCTATTCAGTTGGTAGAGTCGGAAGAGGTCGACTCCTCCCGGGTTAGCGCATGGGCTTGCCGGGGACCAACCAACCGAATGCTCGAGAACGCTCGGAAACAGCCGACTGTGAAGATCCCTGAGTGTAGACCGGGTCTCTGCGGAGGATGGTGTCCCCGCTGACGTAAAGTTGCTGCTGCGCGCTGAGGTTGCCGCGCCAACTCATGGGAGCGCTCCATCGCTTTCAGAAATGTGGGACAGAAAGATCGTTGAGGACCTTTGCACTGTGCTAGGGGCCTCCAAAGTTAACGTGATTAGTATTATCTGGGCCAGGAGAGCAATGTAAAGGAATGCACTGCTCCCCAACCCGAGGTCCTTAAGCAGTACCTCGCTTTGAGAAATAAGCGGTGTTTGACAAAGATCGCATAGTTTTAAACCTGGAACTAAACTCATTATCTTCCCCAACTCCCACTCTGCTCCTTCTGTCAATAGATGCACCGGCATCAGAGGTAAGAGCAGTATGATTAAGAGTCTGGAGCCAAATCTGAGGATTAAACAGGAGGCTCTTGGTTTCCCATGGTGTACAGTCTGGAAGCGTTCCCTGTGCACACGTGGGGACCCCGGAACAGGCTTCCACTCCTTCACCTAGCTGTATCCTACCCATTGCCGGGTGAGCACTCAGAAGTTTCCTCTAGAAGCCCTCCACCATAATTACCCATTTGGCTGTTTATCGCCCCGGACAGCTCTTAGAGAACAGACTGTGTGACTGTTCCTTGTAGCCCCAGCACATAATCAGTGCCCGTCACCCAGTAGATTGCATTGTTCACTGAATAAGTGTATTTTGAAATTATCTAGCTTGTCCCTCCTTTGAAAGATAAGGAAATTGAGATAAAAAAAAAAAGGTTCAATGGTTTACTCTGGGATATGCTATTAAGCATTAGGAATATAATTTATTTATTCACCCATTCAACACATTTGTGGAACATATTCAGTGCCGGGCTGTATTTGAGATAGGGATACAGCAGAGACCAAAACAGACCAAGTCTGGTCTCTGATTAAGCATTCCGAAGTTTATTTTTAGGAAGAAATAAGAACTGTGTTGTAAAATAAATCGGGGTGCAGGGATTGAGGAGGACATGTGTGGCCCCTTCACAGAGGAGAAAGGAGGACAGGGTGGGTGTGAGAGAAGAGCAAGGCAGGGAGGAGAGGGATGGTGAGCATAGAGGTCATAGGTAGCTGGAGGCCACTGTAAGAACTCTGATTTTCGTTCAGAATGAGATAGGAAACCATTGTAAAATTTGGTGTGTTGCCATGATATAAATCCATTTGTAGTTTTAAAGGATCACTCTGGCTGCTCTTAGGAGAGGTGATTTTAAGGAAATAAACATACATAAAAGTGGAGAGATCAGTGAGGAAGCCCTTGCAATAAACTAGGTAAGAGATGGTAATGACTTGGATGGCCCCGCCCAGTTGGAGCGTTGGGGGCAGGGGGAAGTGAGATAATGAGAAAGCGTCAGTTTTCATTCTTATTTAAGTAGTAGAACCTGGATTTACTGGTGGACTGGCTGTGGGATGTAAGTCAAGAGTGGCTCCAAAGTGTTTGGCCTGAGAAAGAGGGAGATGGCACTGATTAAAATTGGGAAGACTGAGGGAAAACAGATGTAAAAGTTGAAATCAAAAGTGATCTTCAAGGATATTAAGTTTGAGGTGCCTGTTAGACATCCAGAGGTCAAGTTTGGGTAGGGAATTGGCTATATGACGTACAAGTCTGGAATTCAGAGTTAGAGATACATTTGGGAATCTACAGCCTATACCTAATAATGAAGCCATGGAGCATCTAGGAAGAAAATATAAATAGACACAAGGTGAGATTCAAGGACTGAGGCTTGGCTTGTCATATTTCAATAGTTAGAGGATATGAAAATGAAAATCCAGCACTAGACACTAAGAGAATAGCCAG
>PVKM010047177.1:0-11508 GCA_004027735.1 Carollia perspicillata
CTGTCTCAATTCAGGGGAGGGAGTTTTAGCAAAAGCAAGTCTCATAGCAGCCTAGGTACAATGCAGGCCTGATTCCCCATGAGAGAACCTATCCATAGGTGTAGGTCGTGTGTGCCAACCTTGCTCCCCACTGGCCTTTCTGAGCAGGGGCTGGGCAACATTCCCCATACCATGAAGATAGGTTCCCTATAACATACCAGGACAATAAGAAAAATTTTTGAGACTTTTCTAGTAAGGGACTCAAAAGAGAATGACTTTAAATTATTTAGTGTATATATGAGGGGGAACACTCCAAATATGAAATATCTTCTGGAGGGTGGGCCCCTTGTGGTGCAGGCTTCCCCCACACAGTGAATGTTCTAAGAACCCATCTGTATCAGTGTACCAGCTGGCATTGTTCTGAGAGACTGTATTAGGCTTCAGTGAATTTTTTTTGAAGACTCAATGTGTTTGCCCATTTCATAGCAGGTGATTTACTATTAAAGTGATGACTATTGTTCAGGAGCCATTGGGACAGCATTTCCCAAAGTAAGTTTTGAGATACTCAGGTTTAGGTTTCCATGTCTAAATAAGTTTGGGAACAATTGGTATTATAGTCTCCTTTTGTTGGTTCAAAATAAACATCACTGAGAAATTCTGACATTTTTCTCCAAAAACCAAAAACAGAGGGAAGAGTATGATTTAATGTTATTTAGTCCAGAAGTATCCAATCTGACTTGACTATGAAGCACTTTCTGCTTTCCGTTCATATGATATGGAACAATGGTTCTTGGAAGGATAAACTGGAATTAGCAAATAAGTAAGAATGTTGAAAAAAGTCAGTGAGGAAAAAAATGTAGAATGTGTAACATCTGTACTAGCAACTTATAATTATTGGTGCTTGGTGAATATTGCAGGGACTCTACAAACACTATTACATTTAAACTTCACAATGATCCTGTAAGGTTGGTATTATTGTCCCCAGTCTACTGATGAAGAAATTAAAGATATTAGAGAAGTTAACTACTTTTTCCTACATCATACAACTAATTAATAACAGAGTCAGCCCCTGAACTCAGGTAGCCTGACTCCAAGCATCCTATCCATAATACGATGTTGCTTCCTAAATATTTCTTAAAGTTATTCCAGAATGTGTAGAAGGAAACAGAAGGATGGCCTATGCAGTTACAATTAAAAGAAGGTAAAAGTTGATTACAATAATCTGGTCTGCATGTTCCATAGATTACAGAGGTTGGCAAACTATAGCTCATAGTCCAAGTCCAAACTGCCATTTGTTTCTGTAAGAACTGTGAGCTAAAAATGTTTTCTATTTTTTTATATTTTAAGTGGTTGAAAGTAAATAAAGAGTAATATTTTATCACACATGAACATTATATGAAATTAAATTTCAATGTCCGTAAATAAAGTTTTAATGGAATACAACCGATTCCATTTGTTTACACATTATTTATAGATGCTTTTATGCTGCAATAGCAGAATCCAGTTGGAACAGACAAAATGGTCCACAAAGCCTTAATTAAAAATTTTACTCTCTGGCCTTTTACAAACAGAGTTTGCTGACTCATATAAGAAAGGGCATGTTCTCCAGAGAAAAATGAGGGTACAATTTACAGCTTAGGTGCCACAGATAACATTATTACTATAAGATTATGCTGAGTTTGGGAAAACTGAAACCCTTCATTTAGTTAATGTAAAGCTGCTATAAATGCTGGTGTGAAGAGTCAACACACAAGCAGACACAGTTCGGTTACAAAGAACAAAAACCATTCACGACTGAAAAAATAAAAGGATGAAATGGCATCATTATATTTTCAGGATATGAAAATTCCAAGATTCAAGGAACTGAACTGCAATCCTTCTGTAAAACAGTCATCAAACCTTTACTTTCTCTCTCTTTCTTACTTCATAGTCTCTTGTCTCTAATTTGCTTCTGCTTCATTTGTTCTCCACAGAGCATTTCTCTGCTCATCTATCTGCCTTCACAAACTGCCTCCAAATAGCAATCATCACAACCCAAAGGTCTGCATGACCTTCCATCTTCGCTCCACATTGCAAATGTGTGCATCTCCTAAAGTTCCAGAGAGAAATCTGATTGCACTGGCTCAAAAAGGTACAGGACTCAATCCAATTAGTTGTAACCAAGAGGCTGGCTGGTTCATACCCTTCAGATCCCTTCTTCTGACCTGAAGGGAAAGAGTTTAAGTAAGTCTCATGTCCAACAGCAGTTTTTATAGAGTTCCTACAATGTGCCAGGCCTTGATTTGCAAATGGCGAAGAAGAACTAGGAGCCACCTCCTGGCTTTGTGGTAGGAAACTATGAGAAAGAAATAAACACAATCTGGGGATTATTGGGAATGGAAGGTCCACAGGGCAGATCTGGATTTCAGTTAGGACAAGAAGTGAAGGAAACATTTAGAGATGAAACATATTTTGTTGATGATGGACCATGGATTTGAGAGGGCGCTTTGGAAGGAAGTGAGGGAGTCAAAGGGAGATAGGGTTAGAGCAGGAAATGGCCTTTGTACACCTATGTCTATTAGAGAGGCCTGCTATTTTCCCACCATGATGTAAGAAATGAAGTTATGTTAGAGAAACAAAGTTCTCCAAAACCTGTCATGAGCCAAAACATGTTCCTTTATTGTGAGTATCCTGAAAGCATGCTTGGACCTCTCCAAGATTTCTTTTCCCCCATCTCCTTTATATTTCTTCATGGTATTTAACACTATCAGTAATATTACTTATTTGTGTGTTTTATTTTAGCTATATCTCCTACTTGAATGTAATCTTCATGAGAACAGGATTTTGCTTTTGTGTACTAATGCATTCCCAGTACCTAGAACAGTGCCTGGCACATAATATGTGGTCAATAAATATTTGTGAAATTAAGAAATGAATGAATATGATAATAAATGTTGAATTCATACTTTATGATGCCATGTAGTGGCAGAATGGCTTATGTTGGGTGATTGGAATTTGATGACCAAGGAGATCCAGAATCAAGGGTAAGTAAAAAATAGAAGGATGATCAGAAAAGTAGAAAAAATATAAACTTCAGAAATGTGCAGTGGAGGAAAATGGTGGGCCTAAGGCGGAGTACAGCTACATGGACAGAATTCCTCATGGACCTGAGTGCTTGGATAGACTGAGATGGTCAAGGGAGGCGCTCCTTGAACACATGGGGTTACTGGGAAGACCACTCAGCAAAGACAGAAACTCAAGCTTAGAGGGCAAACCACATTTATTAGAACTGAATAAAGTGGAGATTTAAAGCACAAGAGAAGAAGCCATTTACTTTAACTGGGTTACTAGGTAAGCACTACCTGCTCCACCTCTGTTTTTTTAACCTCAGACATATGCAAAAGTGGGCATAGACACCAGCGCTTGCTCCAGGTATCTCTCACTTCTCAATTTTCTTCTTACATTCCTATCCCTTCCCTCTTACTTGGTACCAGACCCTGGAATTCTTTATCTGCTTCTTTGTCTGCAAACCTTTCAGTGCTTCTCTGATTGGTGTGACATTAGGATTCCTTGTTAACCTGCCTTCTTTCTTAATTGGCAATTCTTCACACGTAGTTGACTTCTGAGTCCTCTGCTGATCCAGACAAAAGATCCTCCTGAGTGATTCTCACCTACTAATAAGAGACTATGAACCCCTTTAACTGATGCTGGAAGTCTTACTTAAGACTTTTTCCCCCTTAATGGATATGAAAGAAGTCAAACCAGAATTCAAACTCCTTAGTTTGCTGAAAGCCTTTTAAGTTGCAAGGTTACAGGATATATTCAAATGAGACTTTTATAGGTCTTGCAATTTCAGTAGGGAGTTCAATGTGTAAGAATAAATAGATCAGGTGCCACATACTCCCATATGTTAGAATAAGGGCTAGAATATCTATAGACAGGGCAAGAGATGGTAAAATTAGCTCTGCCTATGAATAACCCACATACCCACCTCCAGTCTATAGGAGAAATTTCCATTAGATTTGGGAGTGAGGCTTTCCATAAAAAGAACTGTTAGATATTCAGGTTGTTTTCCTCTTCTTTCATGATAGCAGGGTAAGCTAATCATTCAGCCAAGTGAAAAGGGCATCAATAAAACACTTTTCAGAGCTTTATATGAATCCATCAAATTTGGAGCACATGGGAACAGTTTTTCAATTCTGCTAGGAGAGGCCTAAGATAAGTTCTGTAGGCCTGGAGCAGGACAGAGAGGAATGTAACCACTCTGAGAGCATGCTGCTACATTTCCATCAACTGAAAAGCCAAGATGCATGTGTTCCAGAGGCTGAACCTGGAAGTGACCTGAGGTTTACACAATGGAATACTATGCAGCAGAAAGAAGAAAGAAGAAATTCCTACCTTTTGCTACAGCATCGATGGAACTGGAGACTATTACTCTAAGTGATATATGCCACTTGGTGAAAGATAGATACCATATGCTCTCACTTATAAGAGGAATCTGATGAACAAAACAAACAGACAAGCAAAACAGAACCAGAGACATGGAACTAGGAAACAGACTGACAGTTGCCAGAGGAAAGGGGGAAAAGGGAGAATGGTGGAAAGAAGGGGAAGGCATTAGTTTAAGAACATGTATGAATGACCCACGGGCATGGACAATCATGTGGGGATTGACTGTGGGAATGAGAGGTGGGCTAGATGGAGGAGAGTAAGGTGGGGGGGGGAATTGACACAACAGTAATGGAATAAAAAAAAAGGATCTTGTAAAAGTGATTAACAGAGGCAGAGGGGAACTGGTGGGAAGCCTCTGGGCTGAGGAGAGGGGCTCATTACAGGCCTAGCAGTAAGTGCTAAGGAATGCATTTTCCAGCAGAGGAATCTGTGAGGAAACCATGGAAGCTCCATATGAGATTTTTCAAAAGAAAAAGTAAAAAACAAAACAGTAAAACCAAGATAATCATACTTTTAAACTATGTTTATTGATTGATTTTAGAGGGAGAATAAGGGAGAGAGGAAGGGTGGAAAGGAGGGAAGGAGGGAGGGAGAGAGAGAGAGAAATTTGTTGTTCCACTTATTTATGCATTCATTGGCTGACTCTTGGATATGCCCTTCCTGAAGATAGAACTTGCAACCTTGGTGTATCAGAATGACACTTTAACCACTTGTGATTCCAAGCCAGTGCCAAGGTAATCATACTGATTACAGCTGTACCAACGTCATAAGATTACACCCATCTTTCTTTGTTCTCTCTCTCTTCAGGTTCTGAAGCTGCCTCCAGCAAGTAGGTAAGAAAGTAGAGCAAGAAATACTGACAAAGCTCACCCAGTACCGTTCCTCACTGCAGGCTTCCAGACCCCCAAAGGTACTCTGCTGAAGGCGTAGATATATGTGAAATCAGATATTTTAGAATTTTATAATTTTTACTGGACAAGATTCCTTCATGTTTCATGGGAGTGCCAGAAAAACTTTTTATTATCTAATATATGTATATATACATCAGCACATATACATGTGAACTAGGTGACAAGTATAATATTCATAGCAGCATTGTCCATTAACAGCAAAACAATGTAAATAAGACATTCTCATTGAGAGAAAAATGTAAAAATAGATTGTGTTATGTCTCATTGAATGCAATGTTATATAGTGGTGAAAATGAATAAAATACAGATATGTTCAATAATAAAGATGATTTATGGTTATATAATATTGAAGGTGAAAAACCAAGTTCTGGAAGACTACATATAGTATCTTTTCTCATAAGGCAAAAGAAAGTAAAACTGAACAATATGTTTCAATACTTGAAAATACATTGGGTGATAAGCTATAAAAAGACAAAAAATTAAGAGGCATACAATGGAGGACTGTGCTAACTTTTAGGGCAGGAATGCAGGGTCGGGGTGGGTTAGGGCTAGAAGTAAGTTATTGGCAATGTTTTAGTTATGTGATTGAATGGATTGTGGAGATTTACTATATTATGAATATAAATGACTGCATGCAATTAGCAATAAAAAGACACATCAATGAAGACATACTAGACCAAGGATTATAATTAATTTAGTTTGATGGTTTACTTTAAGGAAGGAAGGAAGGAAGGAAGGAAGGAAGAAAGGAAAGGAAGGAAGGAAGGAAGGAAGGAAGGACTGGCCCTTACCAGTGTGGCTCAGTGGGTTGGGTATCGTTCTGCGACATGAGAGGTTGCTGGTTTGATTCTCAGTCAGGACACATGCCTGGGTTGCAGGACAGGTCCCCGGCTGGGGGTGTGCAAGAATCAACCAGTTGATGTTTCTCTCTCATATCGATGTTTCTCTCCCACTCATTCTTTATACATTCCCCTTCTCTAAAAATAAATAAATAAAATTGAAAGAAGGAAGGAAGGAAGAAAAAGAACGAAAGAAAGGAAGGAAGAAAGTTAGTTCAGAGTCCTAGTTGATATTCCCCAGCTTTGGCTGGAGAAGAATGAGTCCACAAAGCAATTGAGTGGGCAGAAAAATAAATGTTCCTTTTTTATTGTACCTAAGGCATCCAAGTTTTTCAGAGTGATTTTTCCCCCCTAGCTCACACATGTGTAAGGGAAGAAGCTTTGACTGGCTGTAATAATGTCTTGTCAAAGTCTAAGGACGAGGTGAGGATGAAAACTAAAATGTCGGGGCTGTATTTGTATAAAACAAGTGGATGTGAGCTGAGGGTCTGAAGAGAATGTTTCCTCGCCAGCTTAATTATAGATCTTGGTGTTAATGCTGATGTTCATAATTTTCTCTTTTTCAAGTAAAGCTTATTTTGTCACTGAGTAAAGGATGGAGAGCGACCTGTCAACGACAGGCTCTGTGGTGGTTCTGAATGATCTGATTAGATAGAACCAGAGGCTCCAAAAAACAGAAGAAAGAAAAAATTGAGAGCTCCTGGAAGAAGACACTCCTCTCAATTTTACAAAGTGATTTTACATATAAAAAAGATCCTATAATCGGGGCAGAAACATTGGAACTTACTGTTAAACAGCATAGCTTTCTCCAATATTTTTTATGTGCCTGAGAGGAAGAAGAAAGACTAAGACATGTCTGAAAGTGGTGGGATATCAGAAAGTGCATTAGTAACGGCGAGAGGGACCTCAGCGGAGACAGGTTTTAGTACTAATTGGGATCCCCAGGGCCCCAGGAGCCTGTCTTCTCTCACCTACTAGCAGACTGGGCACAGGACGCCTTGGTATCTGTATGCTATTAGAACTGAAAAGTGGTATGTGTCATTTGAGTGTAATGACAGTGGAAAGAGTTGGAAAACAGATCTCATAGGGACTGGATAAGGCAGGAGTGGGTTCGCACATCCACTCTATAAAATCAAATAACTAATTAAGGTTCTTTCTTTTTGGCACCTCTCATTCTGTCGATAGTGATGGTCTTTCCCTGGGCCACAAAGCTTGCTGAAGAACAGTTCTGCCTGGCCTGCATCAAATGTACAGATGTCTGCTGTTTCCTTCTCCTGTTTTGCAGTGGCTCCAAGATGCCACGCTCTAATGAGATTTAGAATTAAATAGACAGGTCTTAGTCTGATGGCCTTGGGAAGAAAGTCCACATGTTGGTCCTGGAAGGTGAAGAAAATGATTGTGACATATCAATTACCAATACATTCACAAGGATGGCTGCCAGTGAAAACTGACTTAACACATTAGAGATAACTCAGATCAATATAAAAGCTATTCCTGGAGCATTTGTATGATGTAGCTGATCAGACTATTTAATGGAGCAGATGGGCTCTTGGAATATGGCAAGTGGCACCCGGTGACAAGTGTCCAATCTCTTCTAGTCTTTTAAATTTTAAATTGGGTCAGAGGATACATTTAAAAAAATGCCAAAAGTTACCTGAATCCAGAAAATGTTGTTGATCATTGCTTTCATTTAATAGATTTGCCTTGGTGAGGCCACACCATGGTCAGTGACCATGTAAGATTAACAACACTGATGTATAGAGCAGCTTTTGTGGGCACTGAAGTGGTTTTCAAATGGGTACTAATATTCAGTCACCATATAAGGAAATGTTTAAGTAGCTCAGCAAGCCTGCCACATTGCCTTGTTTAGATACCCATTCAAGAAAGGCACAGGAATCACTGATAGCCATGCTAGAGTAATGTTGTTTACCTGTCAAGGCTGGAGTTGGTTGGAAGGTCTGAGTGGGGAAACCAAGCTCCTTCAGATACATGCTGAAGTACGAGAATGAAATCACCTGTCACAGAAAATATCCATGGGCCACTGGAAGTGATTGCAGCAGCTTGTCCCTTATAGCTAGCAGGACGGAAACCACATTTCATTTCTCCAAACCCCTTATACTTAAGTAGAAAACTTAGGACTTGGCAAACCTATGAGAGACAAACTTACTCCCGTGATAGGAAAACGGCTTGTAGGGGTCATGGTCCAAGAAGGCAGACTCAGAAGGCTACCTTAATTGACAACCTTCTTAGCCATGCATCCTTTCAATAAACCATTGCGTTTATAACAAAGAGCATCAGTCATGTAGTTTGAACATTTGAATTGGTACCGGTCCAGCCTGGGGGTTGGAGATCCCTGAGTTATAGTGTTAAGGAATATCCAGCTGAAAATAAAGATTTTTTTCTGGGATGGTTGTAAGTCCCATGATGATAATGTACTTCATCTCTTGTAATGAAAAAAAAAATAGTTGAAACTAAAGTCTGTGGGAGATAGAAAAATATACTGGGCTGGTTATCTAAATATCTGGATTTCAATTCCTGTTCTCCATGGGTCACTTGTACCGGGTAGATGCTTGGCAATCATTAGGTTTAAGGTTCCTCGATAGTCCCCTCTCCAGAGGACAAGCTTAAGGATCATTACCGAACCCTTTAGCTGTGCTGGAGTCATGTGGTATAGGGAAGGGTCAGTCAGTGTTCTGAGCCTGTGGGCTGAGTGTTCCTCTTTGGAACCTTTTGGAATTTATGGTGTCTTCTCTTTCTTCCCTCTAGGTGGGTATTAAAAGCCTTCACAGTCTTTTAGCTTAGAAGTAAGTACTTAGAGAGCCAATGGGAATCGTAGCCCTTCCAAGGCAAGGAGGCATGAAAAGTACCTTAGTCTTACTGGTACAAACAAACCTTTGGGTGAGACCGCCTCTTTCCTAGTCCTTTACTCAGGAATTGTTTTCAGCATTAAGACGCTAAGTTTCTATCAGAGAATCGAGAACGGGGTGTGGTCTAAGGGGGACAATGTGTTCAAGAGCTGGCTTTTGATTTTACTTCTAGGCTCATTCTTTTTGGGCCAAAACCTTGATAGCTGTATGGGGCTTTGTCTAATTAATCAAGAAATTCTAATATATTGTGTGAGGAAAATATCTCCTTTAAATAAACAAATAATTTTGCAGTGATGATTGTCTTTATTTTCCTTGGGAACTTAGGGCAGTGACAGGAGAATAATTAAGGATTTATATTTTCAGGATGAAAAGACTGCTCATTTTTGGTTTGTTTTTCCCAAAGAAATGACATTTATTTGTTCTGATTTTTTTCTTGTGTCATTTTCCTTTTGTATTGTTTTTATAAATTTATTCACTCTCTAATTTGTCACAAGCAGAGATACCAAAGCACTGGTTATAGGAAAACACATGTATCCTTTTTGATTTCAACTTAAATTCTAGGGATAACTGCTGGCAACTCGAGATTAGTCCATATTTTATTTAACATTCATAAGATAGTTCATTAATTAATGGATTGAATATTAAGTGGATATTCACTGTGCCCTCCACATAATGCTATTTTCTACATTACACTTTCACCTAGAACTTCTATTTTGAGGACTTTGGATCCCTAGAGGGTTCAAGGACAGTTTTTAAAACACTATGAGTCCCCTGAATTTATATGCAAACTTTGTGGATATGCTTATCTAAATATCTGAATTTATAGCTTTGATATGATTTCCAAAGGGCCCTGTAACCTCAAAAATATAAGACCAACTAATTTAAAATCTAAATTCTCTAGGTTCACAGGCCTTATATTTTCTTTCCTTAGTGTCTGTTGGCACAAAAGTCAGTGTACAGTATAAAATTCATCAGTGTGGGTTAATTCAATATCTTAGGCATTTATTGAATGCCTATTTTGATTCAGGCAAAGTGTTTCCATGCTAGGCAAATAAGGTTGAAGGTAACAGAGTGGAAGGAGGAGTTTCAGGGCTATTTGAGGGGCTCATTCTCATTAGCCACCTACTGAACCAAAATTTCAAGGAGAGGAGTAGATACAGAGGCATGACCTGCCAACAAAATTTTCCGGGTTATTCTTCTATAGGATCAAAATTGCAGATTTCAAAATTATGGCACTGGTGGAAAAGATAAATAGATAAACATTAAATAAATATATTTGAAGACAAGATGAACTCCCTTCTAAAAAAATAATCTCAATTACATGAACTAAGAAACAGTGAAAACTATGTGAATTTCAGAATATCTGTAACTTTGAGCCAGACCTTGAGATGTAAGAAAATTTCAATCAGAACAAAATGGTAAGGCTTGGAAATTCTAAGTATAAAAGTTTTTTTTAATTGATTGATTTTAGAGGGAGAGAAGAGATCAAACCCACAATGTTGGCTATCAGGAAGATGCTTATCAGAAAGAATCTCTAACCAACTGAGTAACCTGGCTAGGGCCCTGAATATGGAAGTTTTGACAATGGAGGAGGGCAGGGGTACAGAGTTTTCTGATGTTCTGCTCTGACAAAGAGGGTGTCCAGATAGGTAAAAACGTAGAGTAAGGATCAGGTACACATGTCTTAGTGCAGAACTGCAAACCAAGAACTATGTAAGTCAATCTATTTGAGTTGGCTGACAATACCTTCACGATTGTGTAGCTCTACCATAAATTCACCCTCCTTTTGTTCATATTGGAGCCTATTATAAACTGTGTATAGTTTGGACTCAGACAAGTAGATAGAATTTCCAAGAGCCAATTTAATATAATCAATACACATTTTCTAAAAGCATACACATTCATCAGAGCTTCTGGATTAAAACAAAACAAAATAAAACAAAACAAAAAAACAGCTCATTATGATAAAAGTACTTAGAATTTCTGGAATATCCTGACAGAGCCAGTATTTGTCATTTAGGCTGACAATTCAGCTTAAATGATTACCTGTATCTTGATGTCATTAGCTGATTGGCTAGCTGGTGTTTTCTTTGGGGATTTTGTTCAAGAAACTAGTTTTTAAATATTATGTTAGTTTTCTATGGCTGCTGTAATAAATCTTTGTAGCACAAAGATTATAGCTTAAAGCAACAGACATTTATTCTCCCACAGTTCTGGAGGACCAAAGTCCAAAGTCAAGGCGTCAAGAGGGACACATTCCCTCTAGAGCCTCTGAGGCAGAGTCTGTTCCCTGCCTCTTCCAGCCTCTGGTGGCTGTGGACGCAGCTTTCTGCTTCATGCCTTCCCCTCTGCGTCTCCTTGGTCTGTTTCTCAAAATTCCTTTCCCCCCTCTCTTGTATGGATACTTACACAATGTTTTCCATTTTATTGATTTCTGCTTTAATTTTCTTCTGATTACTTTGGATGTAATTCTCTCTCTCT